>JBAMBM010000452.1:0-186278 GCA_037043425.1 Hirtodrosophila duncani
ACTGATATATCTAAACTGAACTTTAGTTTAATTGATATTAAATTAGATCGTAGTCTGATTACAAATTTGGGAACAATGATCTTGATTTCATTTCTCTCTCTGGCCATGTATTAGTACGCGTGCTTCATTAAAGCATTCTTCTAGTATTTCCACAGTATTTCTTAATAGTATTTTTTTGAATTTGCCTGTTTTGTGTAGGTGACTTATATGATTTATCAAAGTCGATTTTTATGTTATTTATTTCTTTATATAATTCATTCCATTCCATTATATTATGGATATGGAGTCTTTCTTTAAAATAGGGCTAAACTGGTTGCCTTTAGTGTTGCCATATTTTTATTAACATTTTTTTTTTATTTGTAATTCTGGCTCATATATTTCTTTTTAAACATTTCTTATGTAATTTACATAACTTATTCAAACAATTTGCGCACATTATTATTAACAATAATTATTATTAACAGTGTGTGTATTAGTTGTAAGTCATTATTACATTATTTGACTCTACTTTATTAATGACATTAGCAGTGGAGTCCACTGACTTAACGTCTACTATTTATATCTATTATATCTACTATTTGTTGTATCTTCAGTAACTTTTCCTATTTGCTTTGCATTTACGTTAACAAGTTTTTCTACCTATTGTTTTGTATAGCTTTACGGGCTATACTTCTAATTGAGCGGAGATGGTTCCGCGCAATTTTACAAATTTTATTATAATTATGTTAACTGTTGCTCCAGATGTCCTCCGCGTCAGCTGGTCGTCGCCGGTTTGGCTATGCTGACGCTCCTTCGTAGGCGAAAGTGGCGGAGTGCCCCTCGCGCTGTTGCCTTTACTGCTGCTGATGTCCGTGGCCTATTGGCTCAGGCGGGGCCGGTCCCAAGCATGTGGATTTGCATGCTGAAGCGTACAGTGGTCCAGGGCAGTCCTTCGGGCAGACGTTAGGTCTTTTCGGCAACGGCTTTGGAGATGGTGGTTTTTTAATTATTTTTTTTTCATTTATAACTGGGATATTCGCTGAGTGAGTTGCGGTATTTGGCTTTCTTTGCTGGAGGCATTCTCTCAGAAAATCAAGTTCTTCAGTTAATTCTTGTGCTGTTGCCCGTGTGGGCGGCGCATTCGCGTATAATAGCCACTTAATGTGTGCTATTCTTTTTTTTATTTTGGTTTTCTGGCCTCCGCGTCTGCCCATTACTCGCACTCTACTCACTCAGACTTTAGGTTTTTCCTTCCAATCTCTAGGTCGGTGTCCCGCGCTGGCGTAAGGGACGGATTGCCTCTCACACTTGTTGCTTGTTGTTGTTGCTATTCCAGCCCTCTCACTCGTTGTTGACGGACTGCTACTCGTACTTGTAGACTGCTGTTCACTTTTAGTTTTAATTTTTGTAGTAAAAAGTTATCCTTTTTTTTATTTTATTTTTTATTTATATTGTATTGGGAGCAGCGAAGGTGCCGCTTCCAACGTTCAGTTGAATCTGCCTGTTACATTTTTCCTTAAGTTCTAAGTAAGCCTAAGTCTCATCGCTGCGCTGCCCACAGTTGGACAGCAGAGAGACGGTTATGTATATTCTATATATTATATGTATGTAATTATGTATATATGTGCATATATATATGTACAGATGGTACGTACTCAAGAAGTGCTTACGCTAGCGATCCCACGCTGCGGCCAGTCCACATAAGTGACGGTTCCTATTACTGCACTTATGTATATTTATGTTTGTATAAACATAGCAACAAAGCGTCGGTATGTTATGAGTTGTTACTCTTACTTTCAAGTTGAGCATATGACCACTTGTTATATTGTATACTCTACAATACTGTGGGCATATGCTTATTTGGCATACAACATACTACAAGTTAATCTTCTCATACCTTATCAGAATTAGTATAATTCGCCAGTAAATTCAGTATAATATTGTTAATTCAAAACGTAAAACATCTGTCCCACCTTCTTCATTGCTTTATATAAATACTAAAGCAAATACAGATCAAGGCATTGCCAACTTGTTTGCAGAGCTCTTTCAAACAACTTATTCCTCTCTTAAGTATCGGTCTGATCTGATATACCCTTACCTCCCCTAGTTACTGCTTAATGAACTCAAGCCTATTAAGCCTAACTTCTTTCCTGGCCCTGATGGTGTTCCGGTGTGTATTCTCAGATTCTGCGCTGATTCACTCTGGAAGCCGATTCTGAAGCTTTTTGATCTATCTTTAAATTCTTCGTCTTTCCCTTCTTTCTGGAAGGAGTCGTTCATTATTCCTCTCCATAAAAAGGGGAATAAGTCAAAACTACAGAGGTATATCAAATCTGTCTGCTATTCCTAGGCTTTTTAAAAAATATGAACTTCACACTTATAACCTTATTGTGGTTCAATAATTTCATCTACTGAGCATGGGCTTATGAAGCGTAGTTCTACCACCACTAATTTACTAGAATTTTCTTCTATTGTAATACAAGGATTAAGAATAAAATGCAAACTAACGTCATTTACACTGTTTGCTTATTCATAAGTTAGATTTTCTTGGCTTCCCATTTCATCTTCTTAAGTGGATTTCCTACTACCTTAATCTCAGAACGCAGAAAGTTCTTTTTAATGACTCTTTAATGATTAAGCCCTTTAGGGTCCCTTTAACATCTGGGGTACCGCAGGGTAGCCACCTCGGTTCCCTTCTCTTCAGCTTATTTATCTGGAAGCTATCGAATGAGTGCGTACATCATTTAAAATCTCCTCATCAGCGACATCTTCAGTCATCGTGGAATCCTTATTCCTCTTTGTAGAATCGTCCAAGAGTTCTACCGCCTTTATAATATTTTTACCATTATCAGAAGTGACTGAATATATTCGCTGTATGAAAATTGAAATATATTGAATATATTGTGCATTCGCTCCCAACATGCCCCTGCAATGCCTCGAAGCAATATCATCTTCAATCATATCATTTTGTTTTTTAAAAGTTTCAAATTTTTTTCATTTGTCGCATTGTGTAGTGTTTAGGACTTCTGAGATCTTTGTGGGAAACGTCTGTTTCCGTAGTCCACTTTATCGATAGTTCATTCTTAAAACTCTAACAGATATATATCAACCTAAAACCATACCTAAGCTGTCGGTGACGCCGGCATTATGTGTATGCTTATATATCTAGCTCTGTCGTTGACTACACTGGCAGAGGCGAGAGTATGTATATGCATAGGGCAATTGTTGACTAAGCAATAAGCTGCAGATGCGGCGGTATCACATGCGCTTGCTGACCGTCCCCATCCATAAGAAGGCGATCATATTTCCAGTACACAAGCATGCTTATATGTTAATGCGACTGCGTTATTCATGCTCATTGCAACAAAGTGTTGCACTGTTTATATGTATGTATGTGTGTAAGTATTCCCATAAAATACCCTATATTCCATTGAGCATACTATAATATCATGTATGACTGCACACCAGTTGAGCAAATCTAATCTGAATATAACTAAAGAACCAATTGTTTTAGCAATGAAAATTGAAATCGAATTTCACATAATTCGTTGTGATTTGATTATATTCATTCGGTAATTTCGAGCGACTAAATGCGACTATTTAGTCAATACATAATCTGATTTTAAGCAAGGCGTTCCAATTGTAATGTATTTCAAATGTGAATGGTATGTAAGCATTGGGACAAATATTCAAACTTTTAGATTTGAGCGTTAAGTGTTTTTCACATGGACGACTATATGTGGCCCTTTTAAAAGTAATATTTAAACAAATTATGTTGTCTCATGAGAAACACAGCTGTAAACATTGTAATCCGGATTCAGTAGACATAATCTGAATGATAGCGAAAACAGCATCAAAATCCGACACAGACAGACGTATAGATTCCAAAGAAGTTCCTTAGCCGGGGTATATGTCTCAGTCCAGCCAGCGCCACTTACAGAGAAATTTGTAATGTGCCGAGACAGCTGAGGCGACAGTGGCGGCTCTTATGGCCGTGGAAGTTTGCGTCCATGTATTGTGCAAAGCAAAAAGAAGATAGTTGACACGACCTTCATAGTAAATCAGATTTATTCTCTAACTTTTATACAAATTCCCAAATGATCTGGATCCATACTAGCCGCACCGGCTTCACTGCTAAACAAGCACGATCCCTTCGGCTAGCTTAGCTGTTACGTACGTACGTAAATCTGATCCGCTTCGGAAACGTTCGTATATCAGGCACAGCGACTATATATGAACACCAGCCAGCTGTTGCATTTGGATACGTGGGCAGTTGTAGCTTGCAAGGTATCGAGAACGCAACGGCGAAGGTGAAGAGGTGAAGTCGTCTGTCGATGCGGTGGACGAGGCGATGTCGAAGACTCAGACGATAGATATAACCTTAATATGTAATAATTGTGGGCAATTCACTTCCTCACCAGACCGCTAAATACACATCGCTTAACGTTTCGCCATATATATATATATATATATATATGAACTCGAGTGAACCATCAAGACTCGGGCCACTGCACATTGGAAAACTTTTTTTTTCCATTTACAAAATGGTAAATTAATATTGTGAGGAAGCTTGCAACGCATAGAAGGAAGAGTTTGCGACTATATAAAGTATATATATTCTTAATCAGCATGACAAGGGGAATTGATATAACCATGTCCGTCTGTCTATCCGTCTGTCTGTCCGTCTGTCAACACAAAGATCTCAAAAGTCTTAAAAGCTACAAAGCTGAAATTTTTAACAGATGCTTCCTTTGTCTGCAGGCTGGTTTAGTTCGAGTTCTATCCAGATCGGACAACTATATCATATAGTTGCGGAATTAACACTTATGAGCAAAACTTCTTCGTTTTTTTTCCAAATCAAACAAAACTTGGTTTGTAATTTGATTAAGCCCCACGTCCACTGGCTTGATCTGATCAAGATCGGACAATTATATCATAACCTCCTATATAACCGATTGTTCCGGAATGAACACTTAGCAGCAAAACTTTTTTGTTTTTCATCCAAATCAAAGCAAATTCGGTTTGCATCCATTTAAGGAGACCCTACGTCCGCTGCCCTATTCTGATCAAGATTAAAACACTATATCATATAGTTACCATATAACGGATTGTTCCGGAATGGACACTTGGAGTATATCTTTTCTGTTTTTCATCCAAACTAAAGCAAATTTGTCTTGTATCCCTTGTATCCACTCCATCCAGATTTGTTCTACATCGGTTATATATTTACAATGTAGAATGTACATGGTAGAAAAGCTTCGGCAAGCCTCGGAAGCTTCGGAAGCTACCTTTCCTTTCTTGTTTTAGATAAATTCGAAAAGTTTTATTAATTTCGTTTGCCTGCTTCACTTTTTGAACAAATTGCAAAAGGTTTTTCATTCAAAGTAATTCTTCTAAAAGGGGTCTGTTATATGAAGGTTTTTCGAACCAGATCAAATTTGGTTGACAGAAGTGGAAGCCTCAAAATTCTTGCTCTACAGTTAAATACCCTTTACCTAGTAAACTGCGATATCATATAGCAGCCCGATCCTGGATACAAGCCGAGTTCGGATTGATTTCAATTAAAAGCACAGACGATAATCATTTCAATGCGAGCTATTTGATATAGTGGTCCGGTTTGAATACAATTTTAGTGGTCGCGAGGTCTTCATATATGGTTACAAGCCAATGTGGTGCGTGACTTTAGTGACTTTGGTGACTTTAGCTCATATTTTGAAGACCTAGACGAACAGACATACTGAAAATCGGACGGACATGGCTCGATCGACTCGATACAAATGTATGTAACAGGCAAAAGGAAGCGTCTCCGACCCTATAAAGTATATATATTTTTCATCAGAATCAACAGCCGAGTCGATCTAGCCAAGTCCCTCTGTCCGTCCGTATGAACACTTAGATCTCGGAGACTGTAAGAGCTAGAGTAACCAAATTTGGTATGTAGACTAGCCTAGTGAAGCGCGATACCAAGTTCAATTCAAAATTTTGTCACTCCCGCTGCCGCAAATCGAGAAAAACCTTATATCTCTCACAGTTCTTGAAAGATTTAGTTGAAACTCGACTTATAAAGATATGACGAATTGTTATTATCGCCTATATGAGGGGACGGTGCCACGCCCATTTTTCCAAAGCAATATATAAACCTCGACATTTTCCTGGTTGACATTACTATATTGTACAATCATTGCAATCGGTCCAATAGGTGCAAAGATATGACGAATTTTTATTATCGCCTATTAGTATACAGTAAAAGTTTCATACCAATCGGTCCAATAGTTTTTAATCGGCTTTATAAGACAGACAGACAAACACCCAGACATTCCTTTCTATATATATAGATAAAGATTTGCAGTCTCCATCTCGTATAGTTTTCAAAAATTTCTTATTTGCATTCAGAGTTTTGCAACTTTCTTTTAAGTCCAATTCAGATTCACATAAAAGTAGCTAGGTCAACATTGTTCCACCTGCCTGTTTCAACACTGGCAGCCGTTGAGAAAAAATCAAAGCAAAGACAAAGGGACACATTTTGGCAATGTTTTTTTTTTCATTTTAAAGGAAAAATACATTTATTTTTGTGGCTATTTTGTTGTTGTTCTTACGGATACACGCATATCATTTAGTTACAAATACATTTACAATTGAAAATTTGCTCTACTTGGTTTGGATGAGGGGGAGAGGTAGGAAGGAAGGTAGGTTGGTGCGCATTGAAGCGATTGAAATGAAAATCCATGCACACGTGTTGGCCAAATATACAGACAGATCTGCTGGCACCTACATGCATATATACTAAATAGATGTAAAAGCTAAACAATTAAGTTCAACGAATTTTCATTTCATTTATTAATATTACATTTACATTAAAAGAAACACAAAATTAAAGGGAAGGGAAGAAGGAGGGAGGGGCTTTAAAATATATAAACTTGGTAGTACATATCTTTAAAATTTGCAGCTTAATATTATAGTAATATAATATATAATTTTAATGCTTTTTATAATAATAACTTTAGCTTTTGTTGCGGCGATCGTTTTTGTTTGTTTTTTTCTTGCCTTTGCAATACAATTTTACATACAAATACAATAATATAGTTAAAATGTGTGTATATAGAGATTAAAACTGGTAAAACTGATGATATTTTTAAATACATCAAAAATTTATAATAGGCACATACAAAGCAATGACTAAATCAGAGATATCTATCAGATACACAATCGAATCGAATGCCAAAACTTATGCAAAGCACACACTCGCACTCGCACATGCACATGCACATACACACTCGCACAGGCGTTCCCTGTACCATGTACCATGGCGGCCATGGTGCAATGCAAAAATTCTGACAATATTTTATAACAATTTATATAAGCAGTACATACAATATGTGTTGTAGCTTGATTTAGATAAATGAAATACTACTACATATAAGTATATATATGAATATATATATATATGCATATATATATATATATATATCCTAAAGACAGTCTTGTTTCTATGTGCGTGTTGTGTTCGTGTTTGTGTTAGGGTTTGGATTTCAGTTTTGTTGTGTGTGTGTGTGTGTGTGTGTGTTCTACTGTTGTACAGTTATTGTGTTCAGTGTTATGACTTGTGTTCAAACAGCACCTGAAACTTTGCGTTTGAATTTCAAGTTGGAGCCGCCTGAAGGGTACAGAGATGAGGAATCCAATATGCGATTATTTATATACGAGGGGTACTATTGATATTTAAAGAACTGGCAGCTCTAATGTCAATAGCTTAAATCTGGCAAAACCATAATAAAGTTTGACAATTTTTAGCATAAACGTACTCATAACGTTTTGATGTACAATTGCTATTTGTTTGGTTAACAGTGAGTTAAGAGAATCAATTTGGCCAAGAATATGGAAATTTCAAGAGAAGGTTTGGACATATAAGTGGGTAAATAACCATTGACGTGGATTGGATCCCCATATGAAAAACAGTGAACTGCAACGTGTGATCGCAAACGATCAACCACCGGAAATTGTATGTCTCTGACTCTTACTTGGCCGTAGCAGAATCTAAACACATCCACTATGCTGCTTGACAGTCGCTGCCCGAAAGTACAGAAACACAGAGAGAGAGAGAGTGAGAGTGAGATGGGAGGAATAAAAGAAATTGTCGCCTTAGTCTCCTCCCAACACTGGCACCACTGTGAATGTGTGTTAGTGGGTGTCCGTGTGTGTGTGCATGTGTGTAGGTGTACATATGTCCATAGTTATTTCGACTAAGAAGCGCATTATATATTTACATACACAATAGAGACGACTCGGACGTGGAAGCATTTACTACGAGTGTACTGCGGTGAATCAAGTTTGTTCGTCTGTTCGCATGATGATATGCAAAATATGATATGCACACATACATATAGATGATGTATCGCATGCATATTTGTATAAATGTTTAGGTATAGTTACATAATAATATGTATGTATATAACATATATAACACATATCAAGGGTTTGGGTTTTCCTATGTATATGTAGGTATGCTAGGTGCCCCTCCGCCTTAGCTTAGATTAAATTTACACGGTTTGGTTTTTCTTTTCATCTTTGCACAGAGCATTAGGTTTCTTTTAAGTATATATATATATATTGAATATATATATAAATATATATATAATGTGTGTGTGTGTGTAGATTAATTTGTGGTATATGTAAATATAGATATATATATTATATGTATATATAAATTTTGTTTAGTTGGCTATATTCATAAAAGCAATTTTGTAGGTTTTTGCAATTTTGTAACTTTAAAAGTTGATTCGTTTTTAATTGAGTTTTTTTGTTTGTTATTTTTTCGTTTGCTTTCTGTGTGACTGCAACGAAATGATGCTTGATTTGATTGATTTGCTTGGGGATTTTTCGAAGGCTAGTTTCCTGTTAGCGCCAAGTGCTAAAGTTCATCTGAGAATTCAAGTATACTTTAGGTCTTCACTTAAATTTCAGCTCATCATCATGTCAGCTTTTTGTATTTCAAGTGATCTACAGCCTTATTCTACTGCTTAATAAATGCAACTTTACAGTTAAGATGTGAAGAAGGTCGTAAATGTATATACGATACACTTTCAGCGAGTATATTTTTGATTTTGCTATAACATTCACAAAATTGTTACACCATTCACATTGTCAGGAAGTTTGCAATGCATAGAAGGAAGCGTTTCCGACTATATAAAGTATATATATTTTTGATCAGCATGACAAGGGGAATCGACATAAACATATCCGTCTACAGAGCTCAAATTTATACCAGATTTATTTAGGTTCGAGTAATATAACTCCCATATAACCACCTGTTCCGGAATAAACACTTAGGAGCATAACTTTTCTACTTTTCATCCGAATCAATCAATCCAAATGAAACAAAATTCGGTTTGTATCCATTTCAGGAGGCCCCACGTCCGCAGACCTGATCTGATCAAGATCGGACAACTAAATCATATAGCTCCCATATAACCGACTGTTCCGGAATGAACACTCTTCTGTTTTTCATCCAAATCAAAACAAATTCGTATTGTATTCCTTGTATCGGTTATGTATTTGCAATGTGAATGGTATATAAGTTTCGGCAAGCCGAAGCTATCCTTCCCTTCTCTTTTTACTTCTATTTTTTCAGCGATACGAAACGAAACGCTGCCCATCACTGGCGCGGCATATCAGATCGCGCCAAGAAAGTGTTGTGTGTCCACCGCTGAAAAGAAGCATCTGTATGTATATATTCTTTAGAGGATAGGTCAACGTAAGCAAGTCTTCCTTATATTTCACTTCTATTGCAATTGCAGTTGGGTGTATAAGAGGTCAACATCGACCTAAAAGACTGATATAAATATTATATGGCGTCAAGCTTTGTCTGGAACTTCTTGAATTTCATAACTCTCGCTTATTTCCTCCATCTCTGCATTGTTTTAAAACCCGTAACAACATATGTACATACAAACGAATGCGAGCTGAAGGTTTTTTATGAGAACTGGTGTTTTTTATTTGTATCATATCTGTTTGTGTAGCAAACTGTGAATATGAATTTTGATTCTCTCTATGGGTGAAAATGAGTAGAAAGATTGATGGTCAATTAAACGCTCGGGTGCGCCTCTTCAGCCTATTTCTGTTCAAGGGGTACAGAAGAGCCCTAGCTAGAGGACCAGGGTGCTCCTCAAGCCTGTCAAAATGTTTAGTAGCTGTTGAGTTTAGTTCATCTCCCACTTGTCTGACACCAAGGTGCTTAGAGCGTTGTTGCTCTCACAAGAACCTGTATTCTTCTAAGCTGGGTTTTGGAACAGGAACCCAATACAAGTGCAACCATCACTTTGCTTTTTAGAGCCAATTTGCCAATACAATCATAATTTAAAAGATTTCTTAAAGCTAACTCTAAGACCGCAACCGCCCACACAGGCACACACTTAAACACGACCAATTTTAAAGAAATGATTTGTGTTTGATTTGATTTCAATATTTTTGGGCATACAGCGTTTTGGTGTAGATGCTTAGTATGATTGTTATCTGTTGAGGCTGGTTTATATATATAATATAATAATAAATATATATATATATAATAATTAATATATATAGGTTCGGGAGAAAGAAATCCATTATTTTGTTTTGTGTTTTGTATGCTTTTATTTGTAAGCTATTGGTCGCGCTGATTTACTCCTTTTGAAAAGGGGGGATTCTTCTTTAAAACACACTGTTTTGGAGATTACTCAACCGGCCCGGCCTATATGTAGATGTAATAGTGCATATGAGCCGATTTGACGAATTCAGAGACATTACATTCGAGTACGATAGTGACGTAGAGTGGGACACAGAAGATAATAGCCAAGTGCAAAACCCAGAGCTTGACATTAGCCAAGTGCAAACTCCGAACTTGATTTTAGCCAAGCACAAAACCAAATAAGCTTCACCATGGACGTAAGCCAAGTCCCAGTTTTCAACGATAATGCTGTCAGCCACGCTTTGGCGCAGCAAGAAGAAAGGTTTTAGTCTCAGCTAAATGCTATGAATGCAAGAGTTCCCTGAATTCAATAGGGGTTCAGACGAATACGTAGCTTGGAGGCTTGGAGAATTTACCTTCTGGACCTAAGAGGATACTGGACCGAATCCATGTAAGTGGCTGTTCGAAAAAAAATTGTGACGTTAAGATAATCATAAACAAAAGAAAGTTTAATAAATTGGCAGGGCGAAAGTGAGTGTTGCATTGATAATTTTATTCTATAAATATTTTTTTTATTAATAATTAATTGGTTTTATAAAAAACTACATAAGCTATTGTTTGATATTTTGCTGCATGATTTATCTCCTGGTTATTGACTGCTCATGAGTTGGGCGTATAGACCAAGTGACAGTGGAATATAATAGTGAACAAGAAGATAACGATAGCGACGATAGTGAAGATGTAGGGTTTCGTCCCCAAGTACAAAATCAGACCGAAATGGACCCAATGCAATGAAGAGCCTTTATTGAAGGTGCGGTTAACAGCGCCCTGGTGGAATAGGAACAGCGTTTAAGAAACGAGTTTCGCACAGAAATTCCTGCCGTAAGAAGCCAGGTAGCTACCTAAGAGTAGAGGCGCCCCACATGGAAGAGTAACTTGTGGCCCTAACATAAAATGTGAGGTGAGATAAGAAATTGTGAAGTCGATCCCAATTTTTGACGGGAATCACAAGGATTTTGTTCCTTGGAGGCAGGCAGCCGTAGACGCGTATTAAGTTTTCAAACGGTACATTGGTAGTGAGACACATTACGAGGCTGTCGTCATTCTGAAAAATAAAATTTGTGGTGCAGCGCGAGCACAATCGTGCACACAGAGCAGCACAGGAAAATGTAAAACAAATCCTTCGTGATTATTATTTTCCAAAAATGACTAAGTTGGCTAACATTTTAAAGTTTTAAGCTGTAAAGTGTGTACCTCGGCTAAGTATGATCGTCAACCAAAGAATCAGGAGCTCGGGGAGACACCAATACCATTGCATGCCGGAGAAATGTTACATATTGACATTTTTTCTACCGATCAAAAACTTTTCCTGACTTGCATCGATCAATTTTACGGATATAACAATTCCCAGTTTGCAACTAGTTAACACTTCTCCAAATACGAAGACCATTTGTTGCGATAACGAGGCGTCGTTCAATTCAGAAACGATTGAAAACCCAGTTTAATATAGATATCGTTAAGGCTAAGTAGGGTATTCGAGGAAGTTGAGAAAGTATACCTCAAAAACAACAAAAGACTAGGCAACAAGCTGTCCCCCTTATGTTCAAAAGGAAGCATACAGGCAGACCTAGGAACATCTGTACTTATTAAGGGGAGGGTGGTCCATAAGGACAATCAATTTTACAAATTACTACAGATCTTACTTAATCGTTTCCTGCAGGTTTATCGGAATAATCCTCACACTCCTGACCGCAACGAATGCACGAGTTACCTACTCGGCAGCCCTCACTTCTCCTTCTCAAAAACCTCTCCTCCTCAACATCCTATCTAGGTGCTGAGTATGCTATATACAATATAGCACAATGTACCTCAGATGTCAACGACCAATACAGCAATTGAGAAACCGCCGATGTGCAACTAACGCCCACCAGAATTCTCGGAAACAACTACTGGATTCCTATCCAATATAGGTTTGCATACTCAGTCAGGTTAGGCATTCATTCCACTTTTGATTGTAAAAGAACCAAGTTTATTTAAAAAAAAAAGACATTTTATTGTACATCTACATAACATAATTAACCTACCACGGATCTACATACTATAACTGGCGCAGCCGCATCTACGGATGTAGGATTCCTCAACAGGATAACTGCTCCCCACAACATGACAGGATCATTTTTTTATTTTTCTGCAGTGCGTTTTAAGTTGAAGGGACACCAGCAGGGTGCAGCATACAGATCGACTACAGTAAACAACACTAGCAAGTCTACTTCACGTTCCAGATACGACACACCAACAACATCGGATAATAAAATAAGAATTTAAGTTAAATTCATACGCATATATACAACACACACTTGCACACACACCGATTATCTAGTCATAAGAATATTTACACACGATAGTTTCACATATATACCTAAATACACAGATTACACGAGCACAAAGCAGACTAGATGAATAATATTCAAAGGGTAAAAGTTATTTCCAGCAAGCAGAAGCATAGACCAAAGGTAGCGCCAGCTTAGACGATGCTAGGGAACAATCGACCGAAGCAGAACAGAACTTAATAAGAGCGAACAATACATACTTGCAGATTACCGCTCGTATTAGGGTAACATTGCTGATCATTGGATTGACCAACCCAACTCGAGAATTTACCTTCTGGACCTAAGCTGCAACCGACAGAGGATACTGGACTGAATCCCTCGAACTTATTAAGTTACACTCGACATCCGATAAACCCAATGAAACCATCAAGAACAAGTTAACAAATGCACAGCAAGCCAACCGGAATAGAACTAGGCAGAATAAAGTTTTTGATGTAGGCGAAACTGTATATATAAGAAACAGTAAAGGAATTGGTGACAAACTTTCACCACTGTACAATGAAGCAAAAGTACAGGCAGACCTGGGAACTTCTGTTCTCATTAAGCGAAGGGTGATTCATAACGACAACCTCAAATAATAGACACTCACAAGCGAAAATTCGCATAGATGCACAAAAAAACTCCCTGTTTTCGCTTACCCAGAATTAAAATTGCAGTCCTGTTAATGTTCGCAATAGTGCAGAGTCGGATCATCAACTATTCCCACTCCAAATATATACCGATAGTGGATGGAGATGTATTAGTATGGGACAAATGCGACTACTTGAGACACTCGAGTAACTTGACACACTTTAATAATATAGAAGACGAGACATCAAAGTTATAAAGTTATTTCCCCAATCGCATATGCGAAAATTATTAAGGCAGTAGCTGGCTCGCCCGATGCGTCCTATTTTGAAAAAATTAAGTGTTCCGAATCCCAATTAATCGATGCAAGCAAATAGCAAACAATAAGCAGGTAGTAATCAACACGAACACTCAGAAACAAATTAATGAACTAACCGAAACAGTTAATAAAAAGCAGTTAAGCAAGAAAATGATTTTATTGAAACTTATATGAAGCACTGTTGGCGCGAAACAGAATGTTAATAACGCAAATACAAAATTTGATACAATAACTCTGATCAGGTCTAATATCATAAATCCTACCATTTTCGATCACAACGATTTGAAATTCATTTTAGATGAACATCCTGTAGAGATATCTATAGTCTTATTGGAGCATCTAATATCAAGGTCCTCCAGTCTGAAAAAAATCACATTTCCGGTGTCACATCAACACTTCACGCTCCAACTCCAAGACGATACAAATGCCGAATGTAACAACGACATCATAGCAGTCAACGAATGCGTCACGACCACCCACACAGCAATCTGCAAACTATTAACACAAGAACATGCACCCGCGCACGCAACGAGAATTCAGCAGAAGTCAGCATTGACGATGGCCCCGAAATTCAAACAAAGGGAACACACCTCGACACTTTCCGGCTCTCTGCGGTCATCAACGGCAGTTCAGTTCATCCAATTGGAGCAATTGGCCTCGGCCGGATCATTCAAGGTCTGGTTCTCAACTGCAGTTGCACTCAGCATAGTCTTCAGCGGCTCTATCGTCCTCTGCCAACTTCTGAAGAGAAGACGAGCTTCGAAGGAAATTAAAAAGGCCATCAATAGTTATAAGGTGACTGAGGACAGTCACGAAATTGAGGGATGAGTAGTTAACAAATAAGTGCTGCACAATTATAATATTTAAGTCAACGCAAACATTGCACAATTTGTCATTAATGGTCAGAAGTGGTAGCCTGATACTTGCTTACGATGCAAGTGGTATGTTATCATTACGCTGAGCCGACTTTATCATTGTAGCTTTATGCATTCGCTCTAGCTTTAATCCCTTTTTTATTTGAATATGAAAATCAGTTTGTATTTGACGTTTCTTGAATCAAGAATAAGACTACAACATTTTCATCGTGACAAAAAATTAATTTAATTGAGGACTGCGAAACTAGATTGGACGAGTTTTGTAAGAGCAAGGACCAGAACTTGTTTGAGAGTTTAATTTTAAAATTATCCTTGAATTAAATCGCGGACAACTCAATCCGTAATAAATTAACTTTAAAAATAGGGTACAAAAAATGGATTTCTTTTTCGCCAATCTAATATATATATACCTGATAAATTGGCCTGGCATGAACAAGTTGGGGGATTTTAAAATTCGTTGTGTTAATAAAATAAAAGATAAATATGTATATGTGTCCTATATGTCCACATGCCTTGAGTATTAACTGTCGACAATTCAAATATTTTACTAAATAATTTGTTAAATAAATGTTGGCCGAGTCCAGTCTATGGCTATGGGCACACAGAGGCACATACAGACACACACATATTTGAATGTTTTCTTTCTGATGCGGCTGTGTACAATTTGCATGTGTAGTATGTTTGTATGTTTATGAAACTATAGCTATAGATTTATGTAATATTTATATACACGTTCATATATATATATATATTTATATATATATATTTGTTTGTTGGTTTTGCTTTTTAAACTAGAGCTGAGTAACGCAACGTAGTGTAAGATATTGCGCTGCTTAAACTGATCAGACCCATTAGAATAGTTACGGCTTTAAGCATCACGCACACACATACACACACCATACACACATATAATAATAATCTAGCATTTAAGTTCTTTGTACATAGTAGAAAATTAAAGCGAATATAAAAAAATACACACACACACACACACTCAGGCACAGGCACAGTCAGATTCATTCACGCAGCACGAACTCTCTCACTTCCTCACACACACACACTCAGGCACACTTGTTTAAGCCATTGCACAATTGCCATTGCATAAGTATAAATATGTATGTATATACTTAGGGGTATAATGGTGTATAGTTAGTTTGTTGTTGTTGGTGTTTGTTTGCTGTTGTTGTTGTGGTTGCATGAAGAAGCCTAATAGTTGACGGGGCGACGTCCGCGTGGCTTTATCTTCTCGGATATTTGCCACATCTCCTCCTCGCCTAGAAAGTCCTTAAAGTTCTCAAAGAAGCCAATAATGCGCTCATTGCGTCGAAATGAATAGGCGCTGCAAAGCATTGAAAGACGTGGGTAGGGAAGGGGATGGGAGAGACAGGTGGTGTTTATTATTAAGCAGTTTTTAATAATTCATAATAATAAGGATCTTAATATAGTATCTTTATACCCAGAATTTACTTCATTATACCCTTGCAGAGGGTATTATAATTTTGTCATGATATTTGTAACGCATATAAGGAAGTATCTCCCGACCCCATAAAGTATATATTCTTTATCAGCATGACACGACGAGTCGATCTAGCTACTGTTTGTCCGTCTGTCTGTCTGTTTATACGAGAACTACTCTCTCAGTTGTGGAGCTATCGACCTGATGTTTTCGCCGTAGGCTTCTTTTTACTGTCAGCTGCTCATACGAAGGGTACCATTTATATTTTGGAAACTGGCAACATTAATGTCAATAGCTAAAATCTGGCATCACCATGACAAAGTTTCGACAGTTTTGAGCACAAACGTACTCACAACGTTTTGATGTACAAGTGCTATTTGTTTTGTTAACAGTGAGTTAAGAAAATTAATTTGGCCAAAAAAATTGAAATTTCAAGAGGTTTCCGTTGGAATACTTTTTACAATGAATGGTAAACAATTACTTATTTGCGAGAAGTTTTTTGCAAAAATAGAGATACAACAACCGCCAAAGGCAGATTGGCCTTCAGCTAGGTAAATCCATCAACTCACGCACGCAACAGAGTTTTACAGTTTTAATTTCGCACCTAGTGTCGCCTCGATTATGCAAAAAAAATAACAAATTTAAAAAGGCTGTTGGAGTGAAAAAAAACTGCTTCGAAAATTGGGTTTCACACATTCCAAAGTGTATTTAGCATCATGCAGAATATTTTGAAAAACAATAAAACCATTTTGTTATTTTTTGCTATTCCCGAAGTAAACAGTACCCTTCGTATGTTAAAAGTCATACAGATCGGACCTCTATAACGTATAGCTCTATATAAAGACATATAAATGAAAACGTTGTACAAAAGATATCGCTAACAAACTTTGTCCGAAGGGGCGAGACATCAATATATTCTGTATAATCAGGCAAATTTATAGTGAATTTATATTGAAAGCTCTGCTTCGCTGCTGATTGCTACGGCTGAAGGATATACGTTTTAGACTACTACGTTTTCTTTCCTTTTTATAGTTCTGTAAGGGTATAGAAGGCTCGAGTATCCTAAGTTTGTCTTCCTCTCTTGTTTTCTCACGAATGGTATATCACAAAAAGCAACGGAGTTCGAAGCATTCGTAATCAATATGAATTGAGTGAAGCCGAAGGAATTCGAATAAGTTTATTAGCGGAGCGTGTAAGACTAAGTCGGACAACATTCCTACAAATAGGCACGAAGGCGAATGAGCAAGAATTCAAATTTAACGATCCGTTTTTAATCTGATTTAATTAATTGTTTTGGTGAGCTTTCATTTAGCAATTCAGTAGTGAATCGTATAGGCTCATATTATCCGGTTAACTTTTGATTCTAAACGATATTATTATGAACAGCCCCGGAATGAGTAGCGCATCAAAATCTTACCATTTCTTGAAACGTTTCATGTTTACAATGATATTGTATTGCTGCCAACGTTTGGAAAAGTTAATGACGCCTTTGGACAGATAATCCTGATTGCCCACATGCACAAAGGTCAGATCCTGCAGTACCAGGCCGCTGTGGGATTAAGAAGGTGTTATTGCTGTTGCTTGAATTCAAACCATTTTTTGGGCTTACATATAGGGTATACAGGGCGGATTGGTTTCGGCCAGCGCCTGCCGATAGGCACGAAAACTGGAACTGGAATCGATGAGCGCACAGAAAGAGCGCACCTCCTCAGTGGTGCCCTTTTGCCACTCCAATCTGCAAATGGACAAGTAGCATAGTTAAGAGCGGCTCTGTTTAGGGATTCCTTGGAGAGACGGATAGATAGTTGGGATAGAACAACAGTACACTCACCTGCGTATGGGTCCCGAATCTAACGCTGAGAGTAGCGCCAGATACGAATTGTAGTTGTTCATTTTGCGGAGATGCTTCATTATTTTGATGAACTTGTTAACGTGCTTCTCACGCTCTTTGGCATCCTGCAGGCGCAGTATCTTGGAGCGTGCCCAGTAGGACATTTTATTAAAGTGCTCGGTGAACTTGTTGAGATTGGGCGATTTCTCCTCGCACTGGTCTTTGGCAAATAGTAATACTTCGGGTATCTCGATCTTCTGGAACAGCTCCGCATCCAGCAGCGTCATCTGTTCGGCTATCTCTAGTGACTTTAGGTCGAGTAGGCTAATCTGATTGCTGCTGCCGCTACCGCCTAAGCCTATGCCGATTCCTATTACACCTACTCCTCCCGGATCACGCTCCGATCCACAGCCGTACAGCTTTTGCTCCTTGTAGAGGGTGACCTTTTCCACAAACTTGTTGCGCAGCAACTTGGCCAAGTATAGCTGGCCGGAGCAGACCAGCTGGTAGACAAATTCTACCAGCAGGCTGAGCAGCTGACTGGTTAGATCCTGCGATCTGTAAGTGGACAGAAAATACGGATTAGCTAAAATGGGCCCTGCAGAGGGAGGGACGTAGTTTACTTACGTTAGATCGTTAACAACGCGCACCAGCAGCGAGAAGGTCTCCTTAGCGGCCTTTTGCTTCTGATCGTGCACCTGGCAGAAGAAGTATGTGTAGCGATGGGTCAGCTTCTCGATCACATCGATCGGCTGGATGAACGTGCGAAAGGTGGTGATGAAGGCCTCGCTGAATGCTGCATGAACAGAATGAAGAGAATGGATAGCATGAGAAGATGCGGAGGATGTATGCGATGCGGATAGGGGGACAGTGCGCTGGGAGTTTTGCCGGTGCCGCCGCCCGCTGCGACCGCCGCTGGGCAGCGTATGGCTGGCATAGGGAGTGGTCGTGGGGAGGAGTCGAGTGCGCCTTTGTTGCCTACCATTATCGGCGACCTTCTGCACACGGCTTGCGTGCACGATCAGGGCATCGATGTAGCCACCCTTCACCTCCGGCCCATCCTCATCGTTCTTTTTGAGTATTAAATATGGCGTTATGTCGACCTCTTCCAGCATATTTGGCAATTGCTGCATATCCTTATCATCCTCATCGTCTTCGTCCGCCGCCTCGTCCTCCTCCTCCTCGTCGTCATCGACATGCACTGGCTGCTCGTCGTGCTCCACCTCGTGCGCCTCCACATCGACCAGCAGTTTGGGGACGCTTATGGGCGTGGTAAAACGATCGCCAACGCCCGCTTCCGTCAGGGCCTCGCTGGGCAGTTGATGCGAGTGGCAGTAGAAGGTTTGCCCGTCAGCAGGGCTCACATTGTCATTGTTGTCGACGACACCCCCCACTACTGTCGTTGCCATCAACGACTCGTCGGCAGGCAGCTCCTCGCAGACGGTGGTCATGCGCGAGTTCCTCGTACTGCCATTGCCGGTGGTCTCGTTCAGAACGGGCTTGGGACTGGGCGGCGGCGTGGTGATAATTGTGGGCGTCATTGATGCGTTCGATGCTTTCCACTGTTTGTTGTTCTTCGGCGGCAACGCTGGCGGCTTCTCCAGCTCGGGAGACAGATCCTTGCTCATGGGCATAATGCTGCAAAGGTAGAGGTAGGGGTTAGATATCCCAGTAGATATCCATATCACAGTAGTCACACTCACTTCATGGTTTGGCTGTGCGATATATTCCGACTGATGTTGCAGGCATGCATCGTGTGGCGATGCTGCTCAATGGAGCGCGTGGAAGCCGAGCAGATCTCCATGTACGCCAGAACTATAGTGTGGGTTGTCAAAAGAAATGGAGTTGGTACATTATTCTTATTATAGTATGGTGACTGTATTAATGGATTTGGGGCATTCAGGAGCGGGAGCAGGCGCAACTACCAAAACTGTGCAAGCGGATTAACAACCGCTTATCCAGGACTGCTAGCAAATAAGCTGAATCTGCTGGACGCCAATCAATCACTTGGCCGTGCCCAGAGAAGCCGAACAAGTCAGAGCATGTACAACAAACAACAAAAACAAAAACGTCATAGCGAACGCAACAAGGCCTAGGCCTATCTCCAGGCCTAAGGGGCGGACGCAACACTAGATGTGGTCGATGGCAGGGCGGGGTGAGGGTGAGAATGGGTTTAAGCAACGAACGAAAACTCAAAAACTACCTGCAACGGAACGAAACCAAAGATGTAGGCCAAGACATTGCGGGCAAGGCAGCAGCAGCAGCCATGTTAGGGGCAGGGCAGGGCACGGCGCGATGCACGAACGAACACCTCTATGAAATGCCTCTTCCAACATATAAGTCAAGTATTTGGTACTTCTCTAGACACTATAAAAGAAGCGTGACACCGACCTATTTGCCAATTGTCCAATGTGGTATATAAACATATAGTGTCGAGCTTGCTCGACAGTTAAATACCCTGTACCTACTAAGCTGCTATAAAATATAACACCCGCTCCTGATCAACGTCGGACAAATTCGATTTGGATACAAAAAAAAAAAAAAAAAAAACATATATTCATTCCGAAAAATCGGTTATATGGGGGCTGTATGATCTAGTTGTCCGATCTGAATAAAATTTGTTTGTGAATGGATAAAAACCAAATTTGGTTCGATTTGGATAATCGAAAAAATCGGTTCTATGAGGGCTATATGAAATAGTTCCCCGATCTGAATAACATTTGGTCAACAGACAAGGGACCTCCTACAACAAACACAAACCAAATTTAGTTCGATTTGGATAACAAAAAACTTTTTCGGTCAGAGTATGAAGACGCCTTTAGGACAGAAAATCCACAAATTTGGTTCCAAAGAAACACAAAAAAAGCTATGAAATAAAAACACTAAAATGGGCGGTAGTTTGTATAGGGGCCACCCTAAAAAATGGGTGTGGCAAAAAAAAAAAAATAAACTCTGGCCACATTCTTTTTAAAGATAAAAAACCATCTCCATTTCCAAGATCCAGATTTTCATACATCCGGACGGACAGACGGACATAGCTAGATCGAATCGGCTTGTCGTGCTGATCAAGAATATATATACTTTACGTAGTCGGAAACATTTCTTTCTGCCTGTTACATACGTTTCACAAACTTGCACAATAGGTACAGATTATAAAACTACTAAAAAATAAGTTGGAATGCTATAGTCGATATTCCGCCTATAAGATATTCGCACTCAGCATTTATTTAATATTCGACACACTCAAAAGTATACAATACTTTTTGATTTTTATACTGGTACTCTAGTAGAGTAAACGAGTATATTGTATTCGTGCAAATGTATATAACAGGCAAAAGGAAGCGTCTCCGACCCCATAAAGTATATATATTCTTCATCAGCATCAACAGCCGAGTCGATATAGCCATGTCTGTCTGTCTGTTTGTCTGTAGGATCTCGTTTACTCTACTACAGTATGGGTATAATTACTAAAATATTTGTTCTATTCCTTTTGAAGTTGTCACAAGACATAACGGACTTAACGTCTCTTTTCCGATGTTCGCTTGGTGTTGATTGCAAAGTATGCATGCATTCCAATTCGATTTTCCTACTGAATAACTCATGCCTAAGCTGCCACTGACAAACCCTTATGAGAATATACCACAAATATCGATCAAATGTAATATATCTTTGGTACAGTTTACCGGGATGTCATGCAAATCTCTAGAGATTTAGGGTTGGGCTGGTTTGCAAATCGCTTAAAAAAATCCTCTGTGTCACCGAATTTTTTATTTTCGAACATATAACTTGAAATTTATTATGGAAATGAATAGACGTTTGAAACCAAACGAAACAGGTTTCCGTGGCACTGATATATAGAATTTGGCTGGAAGAGGCTTCCGTGACACCATCGTTAATAACAAAAGCGTTGTAGCTTAATAATCAGTTTAGGAATATTTCAAACATGCCATATATAATTTTACGTATTTATTGTTTGCTAGACTTTCCATTCTACTTGTTCGTCTTTATTATTGTGTTGAAACACACGGACGGACATGGTTACCAAATGCTTTTTTGCGATTTTGTCTACACTTATTATCCGATTGTAATGAAATTGGCAAATATAGATTTTAGCGATTTGCGGGGCTGGGAGGGGCGTGGCAAAATTTTAAAACAAACTTGATATGACGCCACACTAGGGGAGTCTACATACCAAATTTGGTGACTCTATCAATCATAGTCTACGAGATCTAGGTATTCGGCTATTGATGCTGATCAAGAATATATATAATTAATGGGGTCGAAAACGCTTCCTTTTACCTTTAACATTTCCACATTTGCACGAATACAATATACTCGTTGACTCTACTAGAATACGGCTATAGTTATCGTAAAACAATACACGTTTTTTCTAACATTATTTATAACTGATGGGGAAAAGGCACTGAAAGTTTCGAAGCTGACCGAAACTATTTGTAAGGGTACTCATTTTATGTTTTGATTTTGAATTTTTCGCAATATTTTAATTTTTTTCGCTTGTGCTTTTTTTTGTTTGGTTTTTTTAGTGTCCTAAAACTTACCCGAAAAGGCCACACTTTGAAACACTAGATGTTGGTTGGAACGATAATTTAGATGGGTTAGAGTCTTACGTACAACAATTTGGCAAACGTTTGGGGCGTTTGCGTCGGTTGCGTGATTGGCGTTAACGTTAAGATTAACGTTAAGACCGGGTGGTTTACGTTTACGAGTGCTATAAATAAAATGTTCTACAAATTCTTAACTGCTTTTGTAATGGCGATGTGCTGGTTGTAGTTGTTGATTGATTGATTGGCTGATTGATTGACTGGTTGACTGATTGATGGACGTGTTGCGTAAATGCTCTAGTTGTTGGTTGTTGCTGTACTTTGTCTGAGGTGTTTATCTGGTTAGTTGTTGTCATGATTGGAAGGGATAGGGAGGAGTATGCTTTAGCCGCTATATTTATGGAAAACAGAGGCTATATATGATTGTGCTTGTTATAGATGGTATATGATTACGAATGAAAACCGCTTTTGTGTATATGAAATGCTCTTGAAAACACCTAGTGGAAGTAAAAAGAAACGCGGCTTGGCTTCAACTGCTGTGGTGAGACGACAAAAAGTCTGTTATGTCAAGAACTGACCCATAATAGTTTTAGTTTGCATTTCATTTAAATTTGCATATAACTTTGAAGTCTCTCTTGTAGTCACACACACACACACATAAATGTAGACAAATATGCTTTGATAAATGCTTCGAATATTAAATCAGTCCACTCATCCGCCTCCATACATAAATAGGCGAACTTTCGAGCGAGCTCGACCTCGTGAGAAGGTTCTGGTTATCTTAAACTTGTATCCATGGACACTTGCCATTTTCTCAGCTTTGTTCAAACGGATAACACCGCAATAAAAAGGGCAAAAAATCTTGCCATAACAAAGTCAAAATTGTTTTAATTTCTGTGCAGCATTATGAAATATTTTTATTCAACTATGAAATATCATAGCATTTTCAATTCATGGTTTCGAAATTCAACTAAGCTTGGTGTGACTAGAGACTTTTTTCAAATAAGAATACAGGGCTCGCAAATAACAGTTGACCGTTTTTATACCCTTGCAAAGGGTATTCTAGTTTTGTCACGATATCTGTAACACATAGAAGGAAGCATCTCCGGCCCCATACAGTATATATATTCTTGATGAGCACGACAAACTAGTCTCTCAGTTTTTAAGCTATCGACTTTTAATTATCACCGTAGGCTTCTTTCTGTTGTAAGCTGTTCACATGTACAAATCGTCAATATCGGACCACTATATCACATAACCCCCATATAACCGACAGATTCGGAATGCAGTCTTAGTACAGCAAAATTGTGTTATATAAAATGTTTTTTTTTAAGGTTTTGTCTTCAGTTATTATCCGATCTTAATGAAATTTGGCATATGCGAATACATATAAACTAAATGCGTTAAGAGTTGTGGCAGATATAAGGTTTTTACCGATTTTCGGTGCGGGCGTTGGCGGGCGGGAAAAAAAACAAATTCTGACGCTCCACAAGGGGAGTCTACATACCAAATTTGGTGCCTCTAGCTTTTATAGTCTCCGAGATCTAGGTGTTTATACGGACGCACAGACAGACAGACGGACATGGCTAGATCGACTCAGCTGTTGATGTTGATCAAGAATATATATACTTTATGGGGTCGGAGACGCTTTCTTCTGCCTGTTAAACACATTTGCACAAATACAATATACTCGTTTACTCGAATAGAATACGAGTATAAAAATATTGTAAGGTATCGATCAGATCAGATTTTGGATCAGAGAGAATAATCAGGGAGTGACATGGAAATTGAATTAAATAAGGAAAATGTGTTTTCAATCGGTTTTCATAACTGAACAAAAAGAAGCGAAAATGTTAATGAAATGTTTGTGGCAGATTTGTGGTGTTTTTTGTATGACCTTTCAGAACTACAGACGCACACACACATAAGCAGACCCACACACATACACATGCAAGCACACCTATAACAACTGACTACCAGCAAATTTGTAAAAGCAGTCCAATAGAGCGATCTCTTGGTTCTCCGCTGCTTGGATCCTTACTCACCGCACGGCATTGCCTGTGTGGTTGACACCTAAAGCTCAAATAAAGAAGCACACACACCCACACAAACATGCATGTACAGTTTACAAAAATCATAGACAAACCAAAAGAAGTGAGAAAAAATGAAGAGAAATAAAAACGAAAAGGAAAATTGATGTAAATAAGAGGTGCACTGTGGGCAATGGCACTTACTGTGCTTCTTCTTGACCGGAAGTGGCGGCGGCAACTGGTCTAACTGGCGGTCAAAGGCGCTGCAGCTGCCAGTCAAATGGGCGCCGCGTTGCGACTCGATGAGACTGTGATGCTTGGCAGTCCGTTCATAGCGCGATGGCGAAAACTGACGCAACTCAGCGTGCTCCCTGGAAATAGGAAGTGGTGGGTTTACGGGTTAGTGACATGCTGTGGGATCGTTTGGTGGTGGTGATGGCACCCACATATTGTTGCTGTCGTCTAGCTCATCCAAGGTGGCGGCGTCATAGCGAGTTGTTGTTGTTGCTGGCAGTCCGCCACGCTGCGTTTTGGGCGGCAGGGCGGGCGCCAGTTCTGACGAGGAGCTGTTGCTAAGAGTGGCCAGGGCCAGGGCCGATGTTAACTGCTCGTGCTCGGCGCCACTGCTGGTGTAGGTGGAGATATGCCGCTGACTGGATTGCGTTTGGGTGTGGCTAATCTGCTGATGATACTCGCCGCTACTGTTGCTGAAGAGGGACGAAGAGGCTGCGGCCGTGGCTGTCGTTAACACTGTGGACGCTGAGGATTCGGTGATACCAAAGGCTAAATCCGAACTGCTGCTCGACGATTTCGTTGAGGATTGCACACTGTACTCGGAGGAGCGTTTCGACGAGGTGCGAAACGATGTCATCGAAACGAAACCTGCAGGACGACAAAGGCATAGGAATAATAAGTGTGAATCCTGCACAGGAGTTTCCATATCGATGATTGATCGATCACAACGTAACACGGATGCATTTAACGATATACATTAAAGCGGGTACAGAGAAACACAGGGGAAACTCATAGGGATAGACTACTAGGTATATGCAAAGAACTACTTCAGCAACAAAATGAGAAAGCAGAGGAAGGAGGAATAAAGAATAAAAGACAACAACTAGTTAAGCGTGGGTACCCGATTCATTTGAGTGACGATTGCTGGTATTCGCCGCGGCCGGCTTGCGGAGCTCCGTATTGACCTCGCCCATGACTGCAGGTGCTTGTCCTGGACCAACTGTCGGCATTTGCACCGGAGTCATAAGTGCGCCCGGCTGTGCCGCCTCCGCTTGCGTCTCTGCGGTGGGGCAGTTGGTTGTGTTGGATTTGTGTGGATACAGAGTTGAATAGGTGATGGCTGCTGCAGGGTGGAGGAGGACTTCATCCTCAGTATACTCACTGTAGCTGATCAGCTTGTTCATGTCGTCGTCCAACTGTTGCAGTGGTGACGGCTTTGGTGGTTGCTTCAGCAGCTGCTCCTCATCCTCTCGCGAGTGATTCAGCGCCGAGTCGTAGGAGCATTGACTGTTTTCATCCGGCGAGCGCGAGCGCACTGAGAGGCTGCCAATGTGGAAAGAGAGAGACCCGATTGAGCATGGGGTTTAAAATTTGGTTGGTGTTGGTTTGTCGTGTCACTCACCGATCCACACCATAGTTAAGCGAGAAGTTCGAGCTGCAGTCCAGGTCCGAGTTGAGGCTGATGTTATGCGACTGTGCATAGGGCAAAGGACTGGCGCTGGCGCTCGCACTGCCGCTGGCCGGATTGCAGTTGGCGCCGCCTGGCTGTGGCTGGCTGCGTCGCTTTGGCGGCAGAGGCGGCGGATTACTTGCCCGGTTGGGCAGCGGCGGCTTGGGCGGCGGGCTTGTGTCGCGCAGTATGCTCTCGGTGCTGTGGGAGGCGCGGATCGGGTTCGTGTTGCTTTGCTCCAGTATGTCGCGCTCCTTGGGCGTCAGAGCAATGTCTGGCAGGGAGGTGCGCTGGGCGACGGCTGCTGCCGCATCGGATGAGGCCCGCATGCTGGCCACGCCGGCTGCGGTGGCCATGCTGCCAGCTGTGGATGCTGCTACGGCGCCCATCAGGTCGGCAGCGGCACCAATGCCGCCTAGGCCAGCGCCGCTATAGAGAAACGCAGACTGATCCTGCTCCTTGAGCTTACCCTGGGCCAGTGTGACCAGATTCTACAATGACACAACGGATTAAGGGATTGAAAACAAGACCATTCGCCGCAGGAACTTACCCGCACAGCATCCTCGAGCAAATCGATAACCTCGCGGACATTTTCGTTGCTGAGAGAGGCACACTCGCCGCTCTCCTCGCTGAGCATCACCTCGTCGCAGAGCTTGATGAGCTTGCCCAGCGATTGATAGACCAGCTGCGTGGCGGAGCTCATGATGGCACTGTTCTCATTCAGCGTATAGGACTGTATGACTGCAAATGCGAATGGAATAAGTGGGATTAGTGGCTTGCGATGGTGATTGCATCTAGGGAACTGCATCTGCATCTGATACTAACCCGAATACATGCTGGCAATGGTCTCCAGTATGACCGTGCCATTGCCAGGCAACACCTCCAGCTTCTTTTTGAGTATAACATCCCGAAAGTGCTTGAGCGCATTGGATATGTCCTTGACATGCGTCTCCAGCGTTTGTGTAGAACGCTGCACCTCCTCGGTGGTGGGCGGCGGCTTGGAGCCATGCTTCGTCCTTGGACTGTGCGGCGAATGGGATCGGCCCAGCGTGTTGTTGGTCGTGCGCATCAGTGAGATCTTCTCGATCAGGTCGTCTTTAAAGGAGCGAGCCCGACGCGCCAACTTAGTGCCCTTGAGACTGTTCTTGTGACCCGAGCTGCCGCTATGCGATTGCGATGTATTATGGCCTTGAGATTGAGCGCTGGGCGGCGCCGGTGGCACGCCTCCAACTCCAGTTGGCGGTGGTGGCGTCGAGGCGGCCCCCGTATATGAGCCGCTGCCACTGTTAATGCTGCTATTGCTACAACTGCCGCCGCCGAGCCCGACGCCAGCACCACTGCCACCCACTGCCGTGCAATTGTTGGGCGTTGATGGAGAACTGATGCTGCCGTCTGTTGGAAATGAAATTAAAAGAAAAAAGCGATACCGCAATTATTAATTTGCATGCGCGTTCAATTACGAATTGATTCGTTTTCATTTTGATGCACAAACGTGCATTGTTTTCACTGCCTTGCAGGCAAGGGTGGAGTCGGGAGGGTCAGGGGGCCGGGACCGTTGTTCCCTTTTGTGTACGTTTTGTACGAAGATAGAGAAAATGTTCACTGGAAATTACAAATTCGCAATCGTATTGATTTTAGGATGATTAAAAGTGATCCGCATAGAACAACTATTGCATATGGCTGCCATTCCACTGGATATATATGAAGAGTATAATTCCTTTATTGTTTTTCATTCAGAATGCTATTTATAGATTTGTTGCTAAATGTACATTTTTGGCATCCATATACCATGTGGTACATATGGAGGCCCCCCAACCTACGAAGTGTCGTCTGCTTTCTTCAACGATTAAAGAGATTCGAGAGATGAAATTCGCAAGAAAACGAAAATCTGCACGATATTCAAAATCACATTCCAACTCACAAATGCAATGTTGTTTTGTTTATTTAACATTTCATACCTTTATGGAGAGTATTGACATTTTGTTGCCACATTTGTAACGATAACTATAAACTATTTGTAACTATAAAGTACATAACTTTTTGGTTTAGCAGGCTTAAACGTTGACTGTTTTTCAGCAGCTCTTTATATATTAGAAGTCCATCGGACCTCATAACAGCAAAGATAGTTATAAGCTTCTAGAATATAACTGTCATATTGCATATGAATGCACATATTGTAGTTAATCTGAAACCACATTAATCGTAATTATCGTGGTACAAAGATAAAATATTGTAAGGTGTCCAGAAGAAGGCGGCGGGCATGAAATTCTCGATCGGGAGCGCAACAACATCTACAACATCTTTTTTGTTTTGTTAGTTCGATGGAAACATTACACGTACATTATTACAACAGGCTTCTTTGTATCTCATTTGATCGCACATCTTTTTGCAAAAGTGTATCTGAATTTCGACTGGGCCACAGAGTAGACTTTCTTTCTTGTTTTGAATAAAAAATCTCCTGCTGCTGGTTTTTGATTAAAAATCAATGTGTGTGCGTGTTTTTGTTGATTTTGATGAGGAAGCGACTGAACGGTAAACGATCGATGGCCGCCCATTGGAAGCCCACCCAAACACAATGATAGATAGATGGACTGTTGGACAGATAAAAAATTCATTTGCAGCTTTCACTTACAGCTTGCTACATTCTTGACTATCAGCAAAGACAACGGCGATGATGATGATGATGACGATGAAGGCGATGGCGACGCCGATGACGATGGAGCTACTGCTAGAGCTGGCAACGATGTCAAACGATTACAACGTCTATGGTATTTGACGTTATGCAGCGTATAGCTGTTGTTATTGTTATCCCGCGTCGACCACGATTGCCGCTGAGCGTAATGATCAGCGAGCTCATCATGTTGTGGCGACTGCTTGAAGGTATATGAGTAGCAACGATTACGCTCGCCGAGAGCGCAATCTCTTAAAAACGTTTCATCGAAATGCGGCATTACATAACAACAACAATAACTATAACAGCATAACAACAAACTTGTTGTTGCAACTTCACGGTATATTTATCTATCTAACTATCAATATCAGCAAAATTTTCAAGATCAATGTTTTTGTTATTCTTCGTCGATCACAGCAAATCACAAATTATGTATATGCATATATATGCTGATGTTGCTCTGGCTCCTGGCTGCTGTTGTCGACAACTGGAAAGCTCACTGAACTATGAAAAATCCGCAAACGGGCAAACTGGCAGTCGCCAAGTCTTGGAGAGTCAAATGGAGACAAGCTGTGGCGCGTCGGTTCGCCTCGAATCCGCTAACCAGCCAACGGCAATGGCAACGACAACACATTAACAACACCAACAATACCAGCAAGCGAGTACGCTCCGGTTGATCATGCTCGACACTTGAATACCCTGTGCCAATTTAGTTACCACTTGGCATGGTAGCGCAATTAGGATCAATGTTAATGTTCATTAAACAATTATGATCCCAATTTGGTTGTAAGTCAATAATCCAGTTTTCCCCCACTAAATGTTAATTCTGAAAAATCGGTTCTGTAGCCGCTATATGATGTAGTACTTTGATCAGGATCAAATGCTTGCAGCTAATGTAAATTTAGGTGTTAAAATATGGAGTGGGCCATCGTATCATAATCACGATCCGCGCAGGTTTATAAAGAATATAAGAATTTCAATTTTAAGTGTTTATAGCTTTCAAGATCTAGATATATCGAATTGGCTTGTCATGCTGATCATATATATTCCTGATACACACTTGATGGTATCTCCTAGACCTCGCTACCCGTATTGGCTACATGCCCACAACTGCAATATACCCTTGCATCGATAGGTCCGGGGTATAACAATAACAAAAAGCATACTCGGTCGCCGAAGAGCATCACAAATGGCACTCGCTCTCATCTGGTGACCGCGGCTTGCGCTCGCGACAAACAAAACGACAGTCTCCCGGCACCTTAACACCGCAACAGCCAACACCAGCGCTCACCCCACCATAGAGCATACCATTACCATTACCTCCACCAGCCAACATCAACACATCATTCACTGATAGCCAATATTGCTCTCTGCAGCTGGCAACACAGCTCTCAGTTATCACCTCAACTGAGGCTTGGGGCAACCGCGGGCGATTTTCTATAATTTGCAAGTGGTTCGCTCGTGACTTGCCTTAATTATGAGTGAGTAGGCGGCGGGCGTGACAATAGCCAATACTCGGTTGTATGAAAGAAATTGTACAGGTTAATTAATGCATAAAATCAACATAGGACTGTTGGCTGGAGCTGATGAACCGATAAACCAGAGATAGGATCGGCATCCTTAAATCAAGGTTTCCAAATTCTAGAATGTATTTTTCTGACTGTATGGTTTGTATGGAACTATATGATATAGTTTTCCGATCTGCATAAAACTCGAACTTAACCACCGTGCAGCTTTTAAGACTTCTGAAATCTTTGTGTTGAAACAGACGGATGGACAGATGGACATGGTTATATCGATTCGCCTTCTCATGCTGATCAGGAATATATATACTAAGAAGCGTCCTTGTGTGCGTTGCAAGCTTCCTGACTAAATTAATATACCATTTTGTGAATGGTATAATGAAGAATTTTCAATATGCAGATTCCTGCAACAGCTCCTGAGCAACTGGACACCCGGCAAAATGGCAACTTGCCTTAAACCTAACGATCGACCTCAACACTCAAAAACATTAAAAAAAATATAAAAGAGAATCTATTATATGTACATATATTTCTGAATATTCGCAGAAGCCGCTTATTATCAGTGCATCAAGTTGCGTCTAGACTCTAGACTAATAAAATTTAACAACCAACTGGACGGACAAACATCGCAGCTGCCAAAGATGTCAGTGGAGCTCGGGACAATTGCACCTTAACGATGTGCCAAGTCGTTGTGGAACAACACCTTGATTTGCAATACAGATTCTTAATAGGTATTCTCTAAAGTTGCTATGGAGTGAATGAAGCAGCGCCTAGACTCTAAGCTGATCAGTTTTAACCTCCTCTAGATATAGTTCCTAATCAAGAACATTATACGTAAACAGTTGATCAGAGCAAGAGTTGGGAGTTTCTTCAATGACACGGAAGATATCTGACTCAGAAAAAACTCGGAAAGAACTTCAAATTAAATGGCTAAACACTGGCCCCCTCCCCCCTCATACTATATCACGTTAACTCAGGCTCACCCAAATTAATGACACAGAAAAGATTGTAGGAAAACAGAAAACCGGGCTCAGGTAATGTTCAAAATTTGCTGCAATAGAACCAGAAGCAGACTCAGTGAAGACCTTTGCATGATTTAGAAATTGGATCGCAGACGAAAGCGGTTGGGCAGCGAGCAATTGAAACAGGCGTCGCTGAGACAGGTTTGGGTTTCGGTTTTGATTTTTCGCTTCTGGGTTGTTGTTTCTGGTTCTGGCTATGGCTCTCTGGTCAAAACTGGGTTAGGCGGATTTTTGAAGTGGCTCCAATAAAAGCAACAACAACTAGGCAAATATGCCACCAATTTGGCACACGCAACCAAAGCTGATCATGAGCAACATCATGTTGTTTGACTATGCAAAAATATAGACGCTAGCATCAGGCAATGCCGAAGCTAGTATACTCTACATACCAGCGATCCGCATGGTATATATATATATCGTGAAGTAAATCATACAAAAATCAAACGAGCACGTTTGATACTGTGCTACATTTGTTGGCCACATAGATAAATCTCGTAAAGTTTAGTCAAAGCGTTCTACTTTTTTACGAAACACTTTCTGTAACTATTGCATGCATGCTTTACAGAAGAAATTATCTGAATGATAGTGCAACTCGCATCAAAATCCGTTGTGTAGTTGAAAAACTAAGACAGAGATATTGGCTTTTATTCACAATACAAATTTAATTGAATCGATTAGCAATCTTGGCCAACCTGAAATGCCTTAAAAATACTTCATGGCGTCGAAAAGATACACAGCCTTCTATGGATTGTTAGTAGCTTCACAAATTTTGCATACACTCTGGTATAGTGTATGACAAATCACGACAAAACTCATAACTTGACCAATATTTGCAAGTGGCTGTAACATTTGTGGTGGACGCAAGCGAGCAACTGTGGGCCAGGCTTTGTTGTTATTGTTTTAACGAGTTTAGAGAGCGGACAAGCAGATGAGCGAGAGCCAAATAGAAGGAGGGGCAGCGAGAGCCAAATAGAAGGAGGGAGAGAGAGAGAGTGGGAATGAAAGAGCGCGCAATCACGAAATGCAAAATGAAAACAAAACAAAAATTTGTTGAAAAAAGTGCATGAATGAATGAAACGTCACACAGAGCACCATTAACAGCAACAACAGCCAAAAGTTTCATTTGAAATTTTAGGAATGTTGAGTGTTAACCGGGCCTCTAGTCCCCTCCCAATGTGAAAAACTGCTATATAACACAGCATCAACAACAACAATAACAATGTCAACAGGAAAGGAGGGCTAGCTTCGGCTTGCCGAAACTTATATACCATTCACATGGTTAATATATAATCGATCTAGATCAAACCTGGTCGGTGGGCGTTTGCCTTCTTTTTTAATTTGGATGAAAAACCGAAAAGTTCTGTTCCTAAGTGTTTATTCCGAAACAATCGGTTATATAGTAGCTATATCATATGGTTCTCCGATCTTGATCAGATAAAGCCACATATTAATACAGTTGCAGAGGGTATCATAGTTTTGTCACGATATTTGTAACGCATAGATGGAAGCATCTCCGACCCCATAAAGAATATATATATTCTTGATCAGCATGACAAACCGAGTCGATATAGACAGTCTATCCGTCTGTTTCTATGCGAACTAGTCTCTCAGTTTTTAAGCTATCGACTTTTAATTATCGCCATAGGCTTCTACTACTGTAAGCTGCTCATATGAAAAATCAAGATCGGACCACTATACCACCATATAACCCCCATATAATCGACAGATTTGAAATAAAGTCTTAGTACAGCAAAATTGGTTGTTTATTTATCCAAATTGAACCAAATTTGATAAATGTCAGTTTTAGAAGCCCCTACGTCTGCTCACCAGATCGGAACACTATTTCATATGGCTCCCATATAACTGACCGATTCGGAATGAACTATTATATACCGGATCTTTTTTTTATCCGAATTAAGCCACATTTGGAACGTGTCAGTCTTATAAGCGAGATCAAGTAAGAACGCTATGGTCGATATTCCGACTATAAGATCCTTATGGAGAGCCAGAACAAGTTTGCTTTATAATTTTGCCACGCCCTCTCCCGCCCCGCAAATCGCAAAAAACCATATCTCCTACAATTTTCAAGATATCAATGTGTAATTAAAACCACATATAAATGTGACTATTTCCTATAAAGTAACCAAATTTGATTAAAATTGGTTAAGAAACAACGTCAGAATTGGCACATACGTTTTATAATTTCTGTTTCTATCTCCCTCCCACTAGCACATATGCTTGCTGTTGCTGCTGCTTCAATGGTTGACCTGAACGTGCTTGTAGCTTAAGAGGTATAAGGGGGATATAAGCAGCCGTTGCTAGCGCCTTTTTGCATTGTTTGGATATGAGCGAAATAAATTCAATTCAATAAATTTAAAGGTGTGTTATTGTTCTTATTATTCTTGACGCTTAATTGGTGACCCTATCTCTTATGGTCTCCGAGGTCTAGCTGTTTTTATAGATAACGTTTTTATCGATTTGCGGGGGTTTGATTGGGTAGGGCAAAATTTTAAAACTAACTTGATCTGACGCCTCACGAGGGGGTCTACATACAGAATTTGGTGTTCATACGGACGGACATGGCTAGATCGACTCGGCTGTTGATGCTGATCAAGACTATGGGGTCTGAGACGCTTCCTTCTGCCTGTTACATACATTTGCACGAACACAACTCGTTTACTCTACTAGAGTAAGAGTATAAAAAAAAAAACAAACAGTTTTGCATACTTTGAGTATGTCGAATATTAAATAAAGGCGGAGTACGAGTATTTTACAGTCGGAATATCAACAACAGCGTTCTTTCCGGGATTTTTTTTTTCCAAATTGATACGTTGGGACAAGACGGGTGACACATGTCGTTTAAACCATTAAATTACTGCATCAATAATATTTAGAACATGATTAATTGGCAATCCACACATGACGTTACTGAGCTTTTTTTTTTTAAATTTTATAAAACCCAAATTTTATGCCAACCATCCTATGACCCTATCCTTGCATTGAAAGAGAATATAGAGCGCTGTATCAACGAAATACGTATGCACAGTTTACATTTATGCAAAAAGTTCAAGAAACATGATTATTATTATTTAAAGGAGATGTAAAAGTCATTTATCAATATGAATGGATATTTTAAGACACTCTGGAATGTCCCGCTGGAATGCTTTCATCTCACCTCATCTTACATTCGAGTTAAAGCTACATCACAATATACGTGATTGTTTTTAGTTCTTATCGTGAACTCGTGATCGTGAAACGCGCTCAACAATGTCTATTCACTTACTATAATTTTATGTAAATTTTCTATGACGAGCAGCAGTATTAAATTCAATTTTTTTAAATTCCATTAACGTTCAATTTGCTCAAGCAATACACAAATATATTTCATATGCATAGATGCATAGATGTAGATAGAGTTGAATTGACTCATCAGCCTTGTTAAAATATACATATAAATGTACATGTGCTATATAACGTATGTACATATTGAAGTGGAATTGTATATAAAGGTATCGCTTGTTGTCGACCACTTTCAGCTCGATGAGTCTTACGTGCGAGTTGTTTGTGAAAGAATAGATCTGACACGTTCTCATGCACCCGATCCGATATGTAGCAAACATACAACATACAACACAAGAATCATGCTTTACAGGGGTGTCATTGTGTCATTGTTGACCCCCCCACCCTACCTCAATGGACTTTGGAAGTGTATCGTATGACGTCACCGCAGGTGCGGTCATCATGCAAGTATTTGACCGCCCTTCGCCCCAATGGGCAATAGCAAACCACTCAGCTGCAAGCTCTCTGAGCCACGTGAATCGAAATCGTTGTATTATATATAATCATTGTCTTCATCATCATCACCAAAATATGTACATATGAAATCTCACAATTACTCACTCTGCCAAGAATTTTAACGTTGCTATATTTATAATTTAATTGTAGAAATTTTGCTGTCGCTTAATTTCTCATATTTTGTATTCTGGAAATTTCACATTTAATCTGCACAAACTGTTGGGCACGTTTTTCTTTTTCTTAAATTTTCGTATAAATTTTGTTTATTGCTACTGCAAAATGCGAAGCGACGCAACGAAGAAGCCTATCGCCATGTGTACCAAGCAACGGTTAGATAACTTTTGAACAGCTCGTCGTCATAATTAATAATGCGCTATAAACAAAAAATAGCAGCAATAACAACAACAACAATGAGCCAAGAAGAAAAAGTAGGAAAAAAACACAGAACTCTCAACGCAACGCAAACGAAAATGAAACTACATTATATGGGCATGGGCCTCGGCCGCACATGGAGAACTACAAAGCGCGGCTGAAAAATATGGGAAACCTAAAGCCCACCGAGAGAATTGAAGGCGCAACAAAACGTTGATGACTGTCGTGACTTCAGCTATGCCCGAGTGTGTTTATAAGGGCACTGGATGTGCGGGGGAGTGTGTGTGTGAGGTGTGTGAATACGTCAGCCCGGCGACACCCACAAACATGGTAGCTCGCATGGTACCAACAACATCATAAACTGGATGACGATGACAATGCCGGCTACGTCACCTCATCGTTGCTACTGCCACCAAAGACGCTGCTCAAGCTGCCGAAATTCGCTTCTGACCACTACAAGCCAGGACAAGTAGCAGGCAGTGAAAGGATTCTTAGGACTATTTCATGGCTTATGACTCAATAGCAAAGACTCATCCGGGCTATGTCAATGCTGTGCATTTTGGAATTTCATAAATTCTCTATGTTTTCAAAGTCTTACTCCGAATTTATATAATCGTACTTATAGAGTAAAGAGTATGAAGCGTGTAATAAGCTGAAGGAAGCTTTAGCGGCCCCATAAAGCATATATGTATGTACACATTTACGTACATTTAAAGGCATTTAGTTTGTTGATGTATAAGCATATCCTCTACCGGTTTCTAAAATTTCAGAATAAACGGATATTAATTGTACAAAATATCGAGATTTTTTTTTATACACTTCATAAATTTTCAGGACTCGCACTATTGATGCATCTGGTTCTAATTTCATATTAAAGAAGCAAAGGCTATACCCTTCTTATACTCGTACTCTAGTAGAGTAAACGAGTATATTGTATTTGTGCAAACGTATGTAACGGGCAAAAGGAAGTGCTTCCGGCCCCATAAAGTATATATTCTTGATCAGGAGCAACAGCCGAGTCGATTTAGCTATGTCCGTCTGTCTGTCCGTCCGTATGAACAACAACTTGGTATGTGGACTCCCCTTGTGAGGCGTCAGATCAAATTGGTTGTAAAATTTTGCCTTTCTCCCTCCTCCTCCCGTGAGTCTATATGCCAAATTGGGTCTCGCTAGCTCTTGCTGTCTCCGAGATGTAGGTGTTCACACGGACGGACAGACAGACATGGCGAGATCGCCTCGGCAGTTGATGCTTATCAAGAATATATATACATTATGCGTATAAAAAATCAAAAAGTGTTGCATACTTTCGTGTGTGCCGTATATAAAATAAATAGAGGGTACGAGTATCTTATAGTTGGAATATCGACTATAGCGATCTTACTTGTTTCAATAAGAACTTTAATCTCATGTATTAACTCTAGTTCTTGTATAAACGCAAAGATTTTCGACAACTTCTGAACTCTCAAGTATTGGCTCTGTATTAAAGTAGATGAGACTCGATGTGGATCACTGTAAATTTTTGTATATCTTTCTTTATATCCAGATTTAAGAGTTTTTGTTTGAATATCTTTACATATTGCCTTCATTTTTTAAGAATTTCCATCCATTTGCAGCCCACACTGAGGAGGGATGTGTAACACATTTTGTCCTGCAGTCGATTGCGCTTCCGAAATATGTTGGTTAACAACACTTACATAGAATATTATCTATGTATATGCATTAGTAGAGTCATCGAAGTGCATTTCTACAATATTTGTAAGTTCATTGCAAATCCATTATCTACATTATCGGTTTGCCACGGATAACAAGATTTCTTTTGAGGCAACTGATATATCAATCTGAACAATTCGGACAACTCTCGGATAATGGACATGTCTGTCTACATACAATTGGAATCGACATACAAATATTTTCCAAGCACACATTGAAAATTGGCATTTTATGTTAATCTTTTATAAATTCAAAATCATTTCAAATCTGGGTGATTTCTATAAATATCAAATTGGAATGTCCGATTCATGTAAATTTTGCTCACTGCCCCCACATTGTACGTCAAGATGATATGCTTCAAGTAGAAAACAACACACAAAACAAAGAAAACCCAAAACACACACAGAAAATGGAAAAAAGAATGAAAGTTTTGCAGCCAAAGAAAACTTCACGCCATGTTCATGATTGTTCAGCGGAAGAAAGCCAGAAGACCAGACAATGAACAGAAGCCAGGGCCAGGTAGGGAAGGGACAAGGTAGGGACAGAGTAGTGTAAGGTAGGGAAGCGTTGAACAATTATGACATAAATGGTTGGACGTCTACGTCGTTGGGTCGTACCTAAAACATGAAACTGAAATCTATACTTATGTGCGAGAGTGTGTGGATGATGATGGATGAAAGCAAAAGTGCTGAATGCGGTGCAAATTGTGTAAGTGAAAAGCATAAAAGAGTTTAAAATGAGCCCACAAACAAGTTGACACACACATGGCCAGGGAAAGCGCCAAACGCCATGCCCAAGCGTAGCTATGGAATACGTGACCATAAACGAGCAATTGAGCAAGAGCTTCCATTGACTGACCAACGGACCGAACGGCCGACCACCTAGCAAGTGCACAAGAGGAGGTGGAACTGGGAAGTGTAAGATTTCACTTATGTGTGTGTGAGTGGGGGTGGGCCATAGAGATTCGTGTGGTGTGGTACGGGTTCTCAACCTTAAGCGCCAATTCACCATATTCAACAGCACGCATAACGACTTGTGAGCTAAAGACAGGCTTAACGAGGCTTCCTTATCAAGCGCAGGCCGTACAATAACTACAGGAAGAGATGGATTCGCAAAGCTGTCGCTGGGTTTCCGATTTGTAAATCGCCCAGCAGCTCAGGGCAAACCTATTGCGGTTCGGAGACCACAAAATCGTATATTTTGTTGAGAGTTTGAAGCAGAACTCTTTATATTCGTTGACATATTGTGGCATTCAACATACAAAATTGCTTGGGGTCTGCTACACTTGGCCTATTGGTTTGGTTTGCTTTGATTTGGTTAGTTCGGTGGTTGATCGGGTCGGCCGTCGTTCGCATTGTGTCATTTGACAATGCAATACATTCGCCTGTCATTCAGCTTGCTTTCCGTCCACCAATCCCCATCCCGACGACCATTGACAGATTCTGTTAACAGGCAGACAGTGAACTATTGTGTACAATTATAAATATGATGTGTCTGTCTTTCGGTCGGTCTGTGTGTGTGGCGGTTGGAGTGCCCTAGGTTCAATCCTTGCCAAATGATGAGATGAATGCATTCCTGAATGGAGCAGCAGCATAAGCCCAAACAATTTCATTTATATGTTACAATTGCGAGAGGAAACAGATAGGGATGAGAAGCGGCAACAGGTGACAGGCAAACCTTCCTGCCTTAACCGTTACCATTTACACACATGTATGGGAATGTGTGTGTTAGAAAGTGCAGTGAAAGTAAAAGCGACAAAAATGAAAATATTCAATCAACAACAATTAAAGAAAACCCCTTTTGAAACCGTCACATCACATCATAGTAAATATGTACATACATAACTATCCATCTATCTACTCTCACAGCTCTATTTCATATTCAAAAATTTTGTGTGTGTGCGTATAATAATCTTCAAAAATCAGTTAGTGGATGCCAACCAGCCAACCACAAAAACAAAATATAACAAATAATTCTAACAATGCGAACATATGTATATAGGCGATAGCGACAGTAACAATCACAACAACAACGATTATGAGATAACAATGACGACGATGAAAACCAGCGGCGATTAGGTTAAATATTAACAGACTTTCGTTTTGAGTGCATAGGTGTGTATGTCCGTGTGACTGTGTTATCGATAAACCGTATCAAGCATCACACTTCAGGCAATTATTATATGTACTATATATATATATAACTGAATTCCTGAACACCGGATACTAGAACTCATTAATAATCCTCGTTATTAAAAATTTGTGAATGGAACTTATGATTGATAGCACGATCGGCGCCCACTTCAATTGAGCACTCGAAAATAAACAATCTAACTATACAACTATCTAACACTTGGCGAGTAAATGATTGAATCCATTGATGTACTCAGTGTCTAGTACACTCTTACATGTATCCTATAACAATAACAACATTCAAATAGTCATCATTCGTAACAAATTGAACACGTGATTTCGGCTTAATTGAAATATTGCAAATATCACATTGTAAAATTTCATACTATATATATCTTCATACATCAACAAAAAGGAGTACTATTCGTTTGTTACTTTCCTTGTAGTGCTTTAATGAACACACACAAACTAAGACAACAATTAAGGCAGAACACGAACTCAAGTGACCCTATGAATCCACATCCAACTGGAAAACCCTTTTTGATAGCTGCCCACTTCTGCCCTAAAGAGAATCTGTAGCATTGAACCAATCTATCACAAAGCTGTCTGTGTCTTTCTAACTAACTACTAACAAGCTTCGTCTAGCCGTAGATAGTTTTCCCTTACCACATTTTCGGCCAAGCAAACGCCCTTTCCGTAATAGTTTGCCCAGTGCACAAAACTACAAAAGATTTGTAACCATTATTAATCAATTTAAACAGTTTAGGCTGAAGAATTCAACAATCATCTAAGCGAAACAGCTCAATCATCTGCATTAAACCACCCGATCATCATCATTATCACCATTAGTTATCTTATATCTAACAAACTATATGATTGGGATGGTAACACAATCGTAGCGGAATTTAGCCACAACAAATTGTGCAACACGCATGGTTTATATTGTATATATATGTACTATGCATAGACGATATAGTATGTTTATGTACGTACGCATATTGGCAGCTTGTATGACTTCCAGTTCGCGATCGAGTAGATCGCTGGTGCTGGTATTGATAGCCGCTTCATCGGCGCTGGCGGCCCGATTGAATGGACGTGGTTTGCGACTTTTGAAGCGTAAACGCAGCTCCGTGTTCAGAACTCGCATTGTGCAATGGGGGAAATCGTTTTATATAAACCAATATTGTATATATATAGAATATATTCTATAGTGGCTGCTGTCACATGTGTTTTGATTTCAATTTGTCGATATAGATCTATTGAAACGATGGCATCTGTGTATCGTTTTCGATAACATGTCACATTCCACAGCTACAAAAAGAGTACAAAAACGAAAAAAAAAAACCAAGCTCTCTGGGTGTTATCTATGATCTTTGGCATCTCAATAAACAATATGACATTGGGTTAGCTGAGAGAGCGTTAGAGGAGGCGCGCGCGCGTTGGGAGTTCCTCTAATGGCAAAATACATATAATGATATCACCACCCCGCTTCGCTGGGCGAGTCACGAGCTTGGCGCGCGCGATCCGTTCCGTTGCGTTCCGATCCGTTCTGCCACCGTTGTTGTGTTGTGAAAATTTCGCTTGCGACTGAAAGCCACAACCAGCTCCAACTACGTATGAGCTATAAAAGCGATAGGCTGGCTATTGGGCTAGCTGGCTGGCTAGCTACACAAATGCTACAAGCGTTCGCTGAAGCGGTGAAGCGGGAGCGTCTGACTGCGCGCTTTTACAATCTAATCGCCCGGCCAATGGGCGGCCCGTGGTCCCATGGCCCGCTGAACACGAACAGCAGCAACAGCTGAGCATTTGCACTTTTAACGAGCACATATACATACGAATGAAGAGGGCAGTCTTTAAATTAATTATCCTATCCTAGCATAGTAATATAACTTTAAATAGTTGTTAGTTATTGATTTCTTAGGATTAAAGATCATGGCTGAAGTCTGTAGATTCTTTCTTTATTGTTGTTAAATACTGTGTTGCAGCTGAAGCATGGTTTCCGATATACTTCTAAAGTATCTCAAAGGCTAATGAAAACTAGTTCACATTTTTTCGCTCATTCACGACCTTGAGCCTGCTAACAGCTTTAAAACTATAGGCTTATTTCTGCTGTTATCATTTAACTCCCATATAAAAAATAGTACGCAGATATCACGATAGATGATATTAATAAATGATTACTTTGTATGGACAACTTTTTGTTTCTTATTGGAATTTATCAAAATTTAGTTGTTTGGATCTTAAAAAGTTTCTGCAAGTTTCTGTAAGCATCTGAAGCTCTCTGTTTTTTTTTCTAGAAATCTTCTATTATTCTCTAGATTTTGCAGTACGTAACTGAATTCGTCATGCAAGATGTATTTTGAATAATTTTTGTTCTATGTGAGGTCGAATACTTTATAGGCTGCCCTCGCACATGGCATTCGTACATACAGAAGGTATGTTTTGTGCGCTGTGACATTTCGTTGTCTCATTGTCAACTATATAGTGGCTTCTATAGCTTCGACTTGGCGCTGCAGTGGCTCAGGCTCATCATTTGTGCTTGTCGCTGCTGCTGTATCATCGTTATCATTACCCGACGGGCTGAGTGCTTATCAAATCTAAAATAAACTACTGAACAGTTTGTCATACTTTGTCTGATTTCTGAGATTTTGCACTTGCACAGAAAAAATAAGTAACGACGCTATAGTCGATATTCCGACTATAAGATACGCGTACTCAGCATCTCTTTAATATTCAACAGAATCTAAACTATGCAAAACTTTTTGAATTTTATACTCGTACTCTAGTAGAGTAAAGTACTCCTTTACTCCTATTGTATTCGTTCATATGTATGTAAAAGGCAGAACGAAGCGTCTAAGACCCCCTAAAGTATTAATATATTCTTGATCAGCATCACCAGTCGAGTCGATCTAGCCATGTCCGTCCGTATGAACACCTACATCTCGGAGAGTGCTAGAGAGAGAGCTAGAGAGACTCAATTCGGTATGTAGACCCCCTTGTGGGGCGTCAGATAAATAAAATTTTGCCACGCCGCCTCGGTTGTTGATGCTGATGAAGAATATATATACTTTATGGATCGGAGACGCTTTCTTCTGCCTGTTATATGCATTTGCACGAATACAAAATACTCGTTTACTCTACTAGAGTACGAGTATATAAAAAAAAATGTCTTACTTTTGAGTGTGTTGAATATTGAATAAATGCTGATTAAGAGCATCTTATAGTCGGAATATCGACTAGCGTTCTTACTTTATATTTATTTTTTTTTTTTGGGTGGGGTGCTCTCATACAAAATGTTTTGATTACGATTTTGTCTACAAATATTATCCGATCTTAATAAAAGATTATACAGATTATACATATATAAACCGAGTTTCAACTAAATGTGTCAAAAATTATGGGAGATATTTGGTTTTTATAGATTTGTGGGGGGTGGGATTTTAAAACAAACTTGATCTGACGAGAAAACAGGGGAGTCTATACCAAATTTGGTAACTCTACCTCTTATAGTCTCCGAGATCCAGGTAATCATACGAACGGACAGACGAACATGGCTAGATCGACTCGACTGCTGATGCTGACCAAGAATAGACCAAGAATATATATTCCTGTTACATATATATGCACGAATACAATATATTCGTTTACTCTACTAGAGTACGACTGTTACAGGATCCGACTTTAAGGTCTTTTACATATAATTATAATTATTTAATAAATTTTGCTTTAAAGTGATTGTTCCTCTAGCTTGCTTCTATATGATTTACATGTAACCCATCTAGAAGCCCAGAGTTATTAATAAATTGTAAAGGAGGTCGTGTGATACTGTGAATGGAAACCAAACCGACGTAGAGTACGTGATCGTGACAAATTACAGTGAATATTATCGATACTATAGAGTAGGGTTCTTTGTTCTGCCGTCTTAAAAGAGTTCATGCGATGGTTAAAGGTCATTTGTTTAGATATCCCGCCGATGCTTAGATGCATGTATTAATTTTATATATACAATATTTTGCTTATACATTAACACCTTTTGTTAACTCTTTCTCTGTGTAGGTTTTCATTGCTCACTTTTAAAGCATACTTTTTCGTTCACTCGAGAAATTAGGAATGGCCATGCAGTGCCGCTCTATCTTTATCTTACAACAAATTTGCACTGGATTGGAATTTGATCAACAAATTGCATGATCGGGCCATCCACATAAATTTGACAATTTGTGGGAGTGAATTGAGATGTAATATAATTGAAGTCGATGGCAAAAACAACAATTACAGTAGTTTTCAGCAAACTTGACAGTGTTGTGCGGTGGGTGGGTGTAGAAGAACATAGGTTAGGGGTTTTACACACAATTTGGGCAAAGGCGACAAGCGCAGAGCAATGAGTTAAGAAAGCAGCCACACCAGAGGGCGAAGATATTAGAGTGTACCAGGCAAGTACATTATGTTTGTATGTATGTATGTACAGTGTACACACGAAATATGTTGTTGCTTCACTTTTAACACTTGGTTGAGGCAGCGGCGGTGGCGCACAGACTGGCTGAGGCGGAAGGTGTACTAAAAATAAACTTCACAGCTCCGAGAGAAAATGCCATAAATAGTAAAGTATTTACATCAAATAATGCATAGACGGCACAACAAAGTTTCAGAGAGAGCCAAATTGAAATCTAAGTTTAAGCCGGGTCAGTTGATCAACGTCGGTCAACACAGCATCCACACGAACACCACCAAACTGTCATCCTTTGGAATATGCTTCTCAAAAAGGAGTTGACCCAGCAGCACCTCCGCATCCGCCTTCGCAGTCAGCTTATATGTGTATTGCACACACACATGCATGCATATGCATACATACAAACAGCAACAACTGCGAGTGTGGGTGCGTGAATGAGTGTGGCATTTGGCCATTCACACGCACACGCAGGCGTGTGGACAAAAAAAAATATATTGGACAGCGTTTACAATTAATTTAATTTGCAAATATTTAAACAATTTAAGCACTTTCCACAAACACACATTTACACAGACGTTTAAGTAAATACTAACGGCTGGAGCAGCGAAGAAGGGAAATTTGCAAACTAATAATCAATTGAGCGTTATATACAATTTCAAACAAGCGTCCAAATGGCAATTAATGGCATCACGTTTGTACGCAAACTATTTGTTATTGTTTTCGGCCTGTGTTGTTTTGACCGCTGCTTCTCCTACTACTACTACCGCACACAACTACACGCATATTAAAATACAGCCTACTACTACTGTATACACTATTACTATTTTACTGTGTGGGCTCTACCCGGGGTATGTGTCATTGTTATTGCACTTACCTATTTTCTGCAGTATGTTCATTTTATCCGAGTCTGTTTTCTATTGCTGTTGCATTGATTTTGTTGTTGTTCTGGTTGTTGCTGGTGCTGCCATTTGTACGCACACATATTAATTTAACTTAGTGTTGGTAGTTCATGAGCGAATGAAAAAATGGACGCGAACTTTCCATCTCGCAGGTCGCGTTCGATCTCTTAAAAAATTCTATAAATCTTCTGTGTGAATACTGGTGGCACTGACACTAAAACAAAATTGAAGAAATTAAGCTGCAGCAGCTGCAGCTGTGTTAGTGTTAGTCCTGTATAAAATTGTTGCAAACTTTTGAGTATATCGAGGGGACCAGCATATCTTCAGCAATATTAATCGCCATCGGGTAACATCGCTTGCACTTGCATCTAAAAATCGATGCAAAAGGGATTTCCTATAAAAATATCGGCAGATGCAGCTGTCTCGAATAAAATATCGACAAGTTCTTTTAATCGTATGTTAATGAGAATGGCGGACTATACAAATATTACAATATTAGAATGTACACATGTTCTAAAAGAGAGTAGTAGGCAGATTACAAATTGTATAGTTATGACTGCTGAAGCGTTGACAAATCTCATAGTAAGTCATAGTAAAGATACTAAGAAAGAAGTTGACCACTGTTAACAGCTTGTTGGCACAATGCTGTTGCAACCCAATAACAGAGCTGTTACGAATATATCGATTTCAACAATATCGTGCAAGTTGGCAATATCGTATTAAAATAATGTTTGCAAATATCGATACGATATTAACATCCCTAAGGCAAGAGAAATCAAAACTGAATTTTTGTTCAAGCAGAACATAAAAACAAAAAGAAAAGAAAAATACTACACAAAATCAAATGTGTGTGTCTGTGTGTTTCGTTTAAATATTTGCTTCGTGTGAGTGGGTTGGGGTGTTTGTGGTATTTTTTTTTTAAATTACAAGTTAAAAGTTGCACTCCAAAATTAACTGCATATTCACACTGTGACTGAGTGGTGCATATGGGTGTGTACATATCTATAAAAATGTATATAAAAATATATATAGATATATAATTGGTACTGCAACTGTTTTGTGTTTGGGTGTTGCATTTGCATCGCTTGCAAAATCCTTTGTTTGCCAGGCGTCGCTGTCGGCGCAGGGTGTGTGCCTGTGCTGGCGTATCCGCCGGCTGCAAACCAACAAACAAACCGCGCTAATTAATTGCACGCACCGCAACTAAAACAAGAGCCTACTAATAGTAATACCCATTAACGATATAGGCGCCGCAAAAATGTCAATAAAATAAGTGCATGTGCAACAACAACAACAACAGGAGCAGCTAGAAAGGCGTAACCGCCGAGCAACCACCAGGAGGGCTAAAACGTACACACATACATGTGTAACACCAAGCGGCACGTAGACGTATGTGTGTTGTGTATGTAGTGGGTGAAAAAGAACACTGGTCGAAATACAGGCCGTAAGATACCCGAACTTAGTATATTTAAAATATATAACATCCCAAAAGCAAGCAAGATATTTTGTTCAATACATAGAAGTTGGCAAATTGTTATAAAATGGCTTGTAAAAAAATATATTTATATTTAAGTATTTATATTAAAGGGGCGATAGGCCCTTTAGTTGATGCCAAATTTGGTAACAAGCTCATATAGTCACTGAGATGTAGGTGTTCATATGAACAGACAGACACGGCTAAATCAACTCGTCTGTTGATGCTGAATAAGGATATATATACTCTTTGGGGTCGGAAATCGCTCCCTTGTGCCTGTCACGTACGTCAAACAGGTTCAATACACCCTTTACTGTACAAATACGGGTATAAAACAGTAGCCAAGCTTCCCGGTGTCGCCGCCACGAATGCCACCACCAGCCAAGCTTGCACCCAAGCAAGCAACCAAAACTATACGTGCCTTGCACCCTGCATGAAATGTAAGATACAGTTGTTATTGCATACAGGGGGAGAGAGAGAGAGAGAAAGATTGTCTATTGGGCTCTCCCGCGCGCTTTCGCTCTGTATCTGTATCTCGAAGCTGCTGCGGCGGATGCGCTATGTGGACCAGCATTAGCAGCAGCTAACATTGTGCTTGTGCTCTCCTGCAGGTTGCCTGCCTGCCTTTCAATTCCCTTTTATGCAATGTCCACCCAACTTCCACCACCCGTTGCCTTCTGTTTGTCTATTGCGTTTTGCAGCTTGCCGGTTCATCTTTCGCCAGCTTGTCCGTTCGTTTATTCGTTCGATTTGTAAAATTTTCTACTAAATCACTTGACCCCATTACCTGGTGCTGGCTGCACAGCACCAGCACTGCTAATACTCATACCATACCTGGCTCCGCCACCAATAGTTATCATCCATTTGTTTTGCCGCTTTCTAACGAAGATAAACACTAACCAGTACCAGTTGAATTCGCGCACGCGTCGTGGTCGCTAACTGAGCGCAAAGTGGTCTCCGGTTGGTCTCCTTTAACTGTTGTTGTTGTGATTGTGTTATATGTGCCAATAATTTGCTTAAACTGTAACCTAACCAATGTCCATTTCCACTTACTGCACTTGCAATAGTCCTTATCCTGCCATTAGTTTCTATAGAAGGTGATTCATAAATTCTAAGAAAATGTATTCCTTTCATCTTTATATATATATATATATATATATATATATATCTTTGTCCTCATTGACTGACGACAACGCACAGATGAAACGGCAATAGCTAGAATAATGAAAATTACACACACAAGTTGCAGATTATAGCGTAGGCGCACACTAAGAAGCCGTTTTCTGACAAGTTCAGACTGCAAGTGAATGAAAATCAAGGTCGAGGTTAATATGGAAATTCGATTTGTTCAGTATTTAAATACATTGGAAAAGGCAAATAAGTATCCATTGGAAAATTGGTCAGGTGCGCGGCCTTTTTATAGAGAGTTTAGAATAGTTTGAAAAATAGAGTAGAATAGAATAGTACTAAAAGTAACGACTGGTTGACCCAACTCGCTGAGTGGAGGCTGACATTTTCACACTAGTTCCAGTTTCTGGTGAACACTAAGAAGCCCTTTTCGTAAATTCGTATATATATATATACAAATATATATAGTGGTCATATATACAAGTGTACATTATACATAAACTAGCTGTATTGATATACGCAATTGGTATAATCGTAGTCCCCGGAAGAGGAATTCAAAGCAGGAAAATCTTTCCACGCATATGGCAGAAGAAAAACGTGTCTGTGTGTGTGTGTGTGCTTGCTTGCTTATCCGGCATCTTGAACATCAACATCTCCATTGCATAGTTAGACATTGGCATGCTCCTGCTCTCGCTCTCCCTGGCTCTCTCCTCCTGCTCTCCTGCTTAGCTACCCCTCTACTTTGCCATTTATCCAGTTTCTGTTGTTTGCGTGCTTTCTTTTTTCATTCGATTTGCGGCGACTGCTAAACGACATCAAGTGCATCATCATCATAATTGTCGCCAACAACGAGTCCAACTTCAAGTCTACTGTCATTCCCATTTCATTCTTGGATGTGAGTTGAGCTGGCTGCCTGTTTGTTTGTTTGTCCATGTCTCTCCGTCCCGGTCCCGCCCCAGTTGTGCTTATCAGTCTCTTTTATGTCTGCAGCGCCTGCCTGGGCTAGGAGGGGTTCGGGTTCGGTTCTTTTCTTGCCTTATCGAGGGATTCACTCACAGCAGAAACAGCTATAACAACATTAGTCGGCATTAACGATAACAACAAACTGTGGAATTTTATGTGCAATTCTAGAACCAAGAAGCAACACACATCACCAAGCACCAGTCACCACAAAGCGTCAGCAGCAGCACCATCAGTATCCACAGCAGTCGCAGTCTCGTGAAAATCAGAAATACAATACGTTCCACCAGGTATTCCAATTGCTGCTCCGGCTCCGTTGAGCATTCATTGTTAGTCAGTGTTTGTACGTGCGTTCTTGCGCTTGCTGTGCCCGCACTCGCATTTCGATCTCGTTAAGCAAGGCTCCCGCATCAGCAACACTACTCTTTCACCGTATCCACCATGGCCTGGCGCTTCAAGGCTTCCAAATACAAAAATGCCGCGCCCATTGTGCCCAAGGCGGAGGCATGTGTGCGTGAGATCTGCGTAGGTAGTTATCAGACGTACGGCAACAACATTGCCGCCTCGGCCGCCTTCATGGCCTTCAACTGGGAGCACACCGGGTCGAGTGTGGCGGTGCTGCCGCTGGATGACTGCGGTAGGAAGAGCAAGACAATGCCGTTGCTGCACGGGCACACGGACACAGTGACAGACTTAAAGTTCTCGCCGTTCCATGACGGCTTGCTGGCTACCGCTTCACAGGATTGTCTGGTAAGTACATTTGTGCCATCAGATCCGCTCATACCACTACATAGAGGTGTCGCTCCATGCAAATGTGCAGGTCAAAATCTGGCACATACCCGAAAAGGGCTTGGAGTCCTCGCTGTCGGATCCCGAAGCCGTCTTCTCACACAAGCAGCGGCGCGTGGAGACCGTTGGCTTTCATCCCACGGCAGACGGCTTGATGTATTCCACAGCGGCCGGCTGCGTGGCCCTCTTCGATCTGAGCACGCAAAAGGAGATCTTCTGTAAGTATCCTCAGGTCAAGTCACCCCATCTGAACCGAGCCTGAACAAGTGCCACCGCTACCTTAGCCAACAACCAGCATCCCGAGGTCATACAGTCGGCCAGCTGGCGTGAGGATGGCACTGCGCTGGCCACCAGCTGCAAGGATAAGTGCGTGCGCATCTTTGATCCGCGCTCGACAGGTTCGCCCATACAAATGGTGGCCGAATCGCATCAGAGCATCAAGGACTCGCGCGTCGTCTGGCTGGGCAACCAGACGCGCATCCTTACCACCGGCTTCGATGCGGCCCGCCTGCGCCAAGTCATCATACGTGATATACGCAACTTCAACACGCCCGAGAAGACCCTGGAACTAGACTGCTCGACGGGCATACTGATGCCCCTGTTTGACGCCGACACCAATATGCTCTTCCTTGCCGGCAAAGGTGACACAACCATCAACTATCTGGAGATAACAGATAAGGATCCTTATCTGATTGAGGGTCTGCGGCACACAGGTGAGCAAACAAAGGGCGCCTGCCTGGTGCCCAAGCGAGCGCTTAAGGTGATGGAGGCGGAAGTGAATCGTGTGCTGCAGCTGACATCAAACATGGTCGTACCCATTATGTATCAAGTGCCCCGAAAGGTAAGTGTGTGATGATGCTGAAGTGTCGCCATTGCCACTTATGATTGCTTCCTTGCTTAGACGTATCGCGATTTCCATGCCGATTTGTATCCCGAAACCACCGGCTACAAGACAGAACTGGTGGCCAGCGAGTGGCTTAACGGCAGTAATCAGCTGGTACCCAAAATTAATCTGGATCCGTCGAAGCGTGAGCACGGAGACGAGCCAATTATTGTAAGTACGCATAGTTTAGACTATACATGGCAATAGGAATCGGGATCGGCCGGACTACAAGTCGGTGCCGATGCCCATCCCCATCTCCTAGTTTGGATAATTAAGCAGGGTTTGGAATGGGATTTGCTTGGGTTGGGCGTAGGATGGCCTTCTGTTGATTGTTTAACTAATCCCTGGCACACTTGCTGGCTCAAACCAACGCAGATACATCACGGCAGTTTGAGCGATCTTGCTAGGAATCTCGAAAATCAGAAGTCCAAATGCAAGGGTCAGAAGCCTGGCGCGGGCTTTTCCAATGTTAGTGCCACCGTTTCCTCATCCACGCCACCACCGGCAGCGGTCAAGCGCAATGATAATGAGCACTTTGTGCTGCTGCGCAAGTGTGGCAACATCGAGGAGAAGAATGGCAACGGCAATGACAACTGCAGCAGCAATGGCAAGCGGCTCTCTGCTCAGGGGGACGCCGACGGAGACCTCAGCCAGTGCGAGCTCCTGCGCAAGTTCGAGGCCAAATACAAAACCGACTCGGAGAAGGATGTGCAACAGCTGCAGGAGGTGGATGAAAAGGAATCGCCCACCGAGCACTCGACCGGCAGCAGCGAGGAGGCCTCCTTATCCGCCGCATTGGACACCAACTCGGCCAGTGGCAGCAATTCGCCGCCAAAGCCCATGCCACGCACCTCGCGCAACAATTCGCTACCCGAGGCGGGGCCGGGGGTGGGCGTCGGCGATGCCCAAGCAGGCGGCGACAATAGCACGCCGCGTCCCAGGCCCCGCACCACCGCGGCCAGCGCCTACAAGGTGGACAAACCAGCTAAGGATTCATATCATACAACCACATTTGCTTTGATTTATTAAAGTTTTTCTGTTGTACTTTTGTTGTCCAAAGGTTGTTCAACCCGAATTCGATTTGAGTTCGCTCTTAAGTTGTAGAAATACCAATACATAGTTATCGGAAGTTAATGTTGTTGATATTTTTTAGCGGTAGATCCTTTTGATTTTCGTTTTTCACACACATTTTTGGAAAATTTAATTCGCAAAATTATAAATGCAACTAATTGTATATGCTTCCGCAGCCTCGACTTGGACCGAAACCATTCTCCAGCACCACCGCCGATGTGCCCTTTGACAAAGTATTCGCCGTGCCCGTTGCACCCGGAGCCTCCCATGAGAATATATCGACCGTTGGCGTCGGCATGGGCGTTGGCCAGGACAGCGAGGTGACAGCCGCAGGCGCAAAGCCAGATCTCATTGTGGAAATTGAAATAAAGAGTGAGTGAGCTTGTGGGTCCATGCCAACACAACATTTGCTAACCTTATGCGTACGTGTGTCTGCAGAGAAACCGGAACGCGGCCCAATCGCTGCCGGCAATGGAGTACAGAAATCATTGACCACATCGGAGCGTCGCAAGGTAAATTGGTAGTTGGGTACGCCGGCTGTAGCTGACCGTATTCTCCGCTCAACCTTGATCTTTTATCCTGATATTGATTGATGGTTAACCCTCTCTTACATGCCTGTGCCAAAATTCAACTCGTCTCTCTCTCTCTCTCTCTCTCTCTCTACCTCTCTCTCTCTCTTTCTGCTCCTTCTATTTGTAAACTAATCGAAACCTGCTGTTTTGCTAACCCCGCTAACCCATTGACTCAATACCGACTATGGTGCATTACTGTGCCTCTTCCGGTCTTCCCGCGTTCACTTCTGCAACTGCAACAATGCCACAGTCGTCGGCTGACGATGATGAATCATCTGATAAGGTCTGATAAGGATGCTTAAGACAGTCGATTATTGTTGCTCATATTCTCCTTTCTTTCCATCCATCCAGATCTTCGAACAGAACTCGGAGTCGTCGGAGAACTCGACGGAGGGCGAGGATCGTACCGATGCTGATCTGCGGCGCTTCTCATCCGCCAGAAGCAGCATTGCCGAGCGTCGTCGCCTCTACGAGAGTCGATCCAAGAGTCAGGTGGACGAGAAGGCTCATTCGCCGGTGCCACTGTGAGTAGTTGCCGCGAAATCTTCGCTTCTTGCAATTTTTCACTCTCCTTTTCACTCCCCCCATTGCAGGCGTCGCGAGCACTCCAAGGTGGAACCGCTTAAGCCCAGCCAGCAACAGGGCAACGCCAACACCAATGTCAACACCCAACGCATTTCGGTGCCGGAGGGCAAGCTACTGGAGGATCATCGGCGTGGCAATGGGAACGGCAATGCGGGCATCAAGAAATCTGCCACAGAAGCTGCCTTCAGCGCCGCCTCGACCAAGCGCACCTCGACTGTCTTCGGCAAGGTGTCCAAGTTCCGGCATTTGAAGGGCACACCCGGCCACAAGAGCACACACATCGAGAACTTGCGCAATCTGAGCCGGCAGATACCGGGTGAGTGCAACGGCTTTCATGCCAATCATGAGCGCGTCGCTGTGCCGCTCTCCGGACCTGGCGGCAAGATAGCCATCTTCGAGCTGAGTCGCCCGGGTCGTTTGCCTGATGGCGTTATACCCTCGCTGGTGAATGGCAGCAATATCATGGACTTCCAATGGGATCCATTCGATGCACAGCGTCTTGCTGTCGCCTGCGACGATGGCATTGTTAAGCTCTGGCGCATTGCCGACGGCGGCCTAACTGAGCCGACCAACACGCCGGAGGCGGAACTGACCGCCCATCTGGATAAGATATACTTCATACGCTTTCATCCGCTGGCAAGTGATGTGCTGCTCACGGCCAGCTATGATATGACCATCAGGCTGTGGGATTTGCGAACTATGAGCGAGAAGTGCGCGCTAGGCGGCCACACGGATCAGATATTCGACTTCGCCTGGAGTCCCTGCGGCAAGCTGGGCGCCAGCATCTGTAAGGACGGCAAGATTCGGGTCTACAATCCACGCAAATCAGAGACGCCCATACGCGAGGGCAACGGGCCAGTGGGAACACGCGGCGCCCGCATCACCTGGGCGCTCGAGGGGCAGTACATTGTCTGCACTGGCTTTGATAAGTAAGATCGGATCTTGTGCACCAGCTTTATGATTAACTAATGGTCATTTGGACTTCCTCTTTCGGCAGGGTCTCGGAGCGCCAGATCAGTGTGTACAATGCACAAAAGTTGGGTGCGCCGCTGAACACGGCCAGTCTGGACGTATCGCCATCGATACTCATACCCTTCTATGATGAGGACAGCTCCACGCTCTTCGTCACCGGCAAGGGTGACTCCACCATTTATTGCTATGAGATCACCGATGAGGAGCCGTATATATGCCCGCTGTCGCATCATCGCTGCACCTCACTGCACCAGGGGCTCAGCTTCCTCACCAAGAATCACTGCGATGTGGCCAGCGTGGAGTTCTCCAAAGCCTACAGGCTAACCAACACCACCATAGAGCCGCTCAGCTTCACTGTGCCACGCATCAAGGTACATATATGCATACATATACCTATATATTAAAACAAATTATCAAACTAAAGAAATGGACTGCACGCCATTTCACGTAGACATCTACATGTGCACAAAAACCGACCACAAGTCCTGCTGTAGTTGAAAAACCAAACAGCAAAGAAGGAAAGATAAATAACGGGCTTGATTCTCTCGGCGATATGCCGAAATTGAAGGCGTTATAAATTCAAAACTCCTATTTCTGTGTTTCTCTGCATAAATACAAGCTTTTGAGTTGCAGCTATCAGTTGTCAAATACGAACAATTGTGTTAAAGGTCACTGATGAAGGGTAGGGTGGCCTAACGTCTAAGGAAAAAAGCATGTTATCTATTATATGCCAATGTTGTTACATTGTGAAAAGCGACTCAAATTTAGCTGTACGTAGTAAACTGCTATATCATCTAGCAGGATCAAATTCGGTCAGTGGACTTGAAAAACAAAGACATTTGAATGAAAGTGTTCATTCCGGAACAATCGGTTATATGGTAGCTATATGATGTAGTTGTCCGCTTTTGACCAGATTTAGTCGTGTGGCCGTCTCAAATGGCTACAATTTGGTTTAAGTTGGATGAAAAACAGAAGAGTTATGCTACATTTCAGAAAAATGGGTTATATGGGTATGATATAGGGTGCAGGCAAAATAACCATCTGGTAAAAATTACAGCAATGTAGCTCTTAAGACTTCTGAGATCTTGGAGTTGAAATAAACTGACGGACATAGCTATACCGACTCCGCTTGTCGTGCCGATCAACTTTATATATTCTTTCTTACAAAATGAATATACCATTTTGTGAATGGTATAAAAATAGTTTCTAGGGGGCCTAAATGATATATGTTTACAATAATTTGTTCAGTCTATGAAGATTAAGGTCGTTCGAAACTTCTTTACACTCAACACCTCTATTTTGACGCGTTTGCAGTGGAAATTAAGTAAACACAGATCCCTAGTGTGCGCTTCTACGCCACAACCTCTACCTTGTGTACGAAATTTTGAATCTATGCCTATAAATGTCCAGAACCAATGGAAACTAATAGAGCATACTTTTGCTATCTTGCAGAGCGAGCTGTTTCAGGATGATCTATTCCCACCCACACGCATCACATGGAGTGCGACATTAAGAGGCGAGGATTGGTTTGCCTGCAACGACAAGGTGGCGGCGAAGATTAGCCTGAAGCCAGAAGGCATGGATACATGTAAGCCAGCAGCAGCTCACTGAGCGAGCTCCACATTTACCCAACTCTAATGGGTGTTTTCCCCGCAATTGCAGTATCCTCCATACAGCAAGTGCAAGCCACAGCTGCCCCCGGTAAGAAGCCAGAACACCCACAATTTGGCCAGAAATCGGACTACGAGACAAGCAAAGAGCAAGAGGTAAGTCCAAGACCACAAAGCCACAACATGGCTTCAACCTAACTGCAAACACTTTGCATGCAGATCCAGAAGTCGGTTAGTGCGCGCATGGAGTACAACACAAAGCTCGAGCAGGACGACATGGAGGGCGTCGATGAGAATGAATGGCAGGAGTAACTATATAGATCAGTGATTCCCTAAAAACGGACAGAAGCAGCAGCAGCAACGGGAATGGCAACATTTGATGACAAGCAATAACGTCAGTTTAACCCATGAAAGAAACTAATTTTCATGAGTGTAACCTAGTAGGTGTGTTTTTTTTTTTAATCGAGATATGGATATATGCATATGCTTATATGCAGCCCACAAATGACGAAACACACATTTTGTGTGATGAGATGATGGCGCCATCTATGAGCGACTTTATGCGGTGAAAATGTGTCCTCACATTTGAGCTGCAATCCGATTTTGAAACACATATAAATTCATATTTATATTCTCATAGTTAAGCTGGAATAAAAGTGACATATTACATATATACCCTCACACACACACAAACACACACACACACACACAGCATATGTGCATAACATACATAATACACACACAAATAAGACCAAGCAGAAGCGACACTGAAAGAGATAGAGAGAGAGAGAGAGAGCAAGGTACTAATTAATGATGTTATCACATCAATTTGTTTAATCCAGAACTTGTCAGGCATAGCCCCGAGGGCTTTTTTTGAAAGCACTGAACGAAATCACTGAATGATTCGGCAAGTTATATGAAAATACATAATGTTTGTAGTATAAAGTTATGCGGAAAACTTAGTTGGCAATCGTACAATGAGAATATTCAATGAACAATGAAAATATTCATAAACATCAAACGTATAATTGCAATTTTTTATTTATCAATCATTATTTATGTATTTTAAAGCAGTGCTTGCAAGAGAGAAGCTCAGCGCTACACTGATACTTTTCGGCGCTCTCTCCGTGACGGGCGCCATGGTTTAATAGCTTCAACCCAAATCCCTCGTTCGCCTTCCTCATTCGACAATCTCACGCGATTCTCTAGCTTGGCTGTCATCGCCAAGGAACCTGGTCAAAAAGCTAAGTGATAAGTCCGCTTGCATTGATTCCATAATTGCCAAAATATACCGGCCTGTTCCCGTTTCCACTTCGAAAAGTAAAGGTAAATCGAATTAGAATTCCACTTTCACTTCGAAAAGCTTAGGGCTTTCGAACTTATGTCCGAATTGTGCTGGATAGAACGATGAACTTCAACAAATCCAAGTTTATTCAATCCACGCGCAATGTTTTTTTTTTTACGTAAGCTAGAACATAACCGAAAAAAACTAGCTCACTCGGTCTCTTTCTCTCCCCCTCTCTCTGAGCAGCAGCCTTCGATTCTTTTTAATTTGGTCTCTCAGTTGATATATTCATTTGACGGTATTTTACTGAACATCGCATAGAGACCGACACGATTAATGGTCTCTCAATCACGGTCACAAAATGAGCAAAAGACATAGGTTAAACCCAAACGGTCTTTATTATACTCGTACTCTAGTAGAGTAAACGAGTATATTGTATTCGTACAAATGTATGTAACAGGCAGAAGGTAGCCTCTAAGACCCCATAAAGTGTATACATTCTTAATCAGCGTCCGTCCGTCCGTCTGTCCGTCCGTATAAACACCAAGACCTCGGAGACTCCTTAGAGCTAGAGAGACCCAATTTGGTATGTAGACTCCCCTTGTGGGGTGTCAGATAAATTTTTTTTGCCACGCCCTCTCCCGCCCCGCAAACCGCAAAACCTTATATCTTCCACAAATTTTAACGCATTTAGTTTGTATATGTATAAGCACATAATCTTCAGATTTGCCGAATTTTGTTAAGATCGGATGATAATTGTAGATAAAATCGTAAAAAACATTTTTAATGAAAACACCACACCCGCCCAAAAAAAAAAGATTTGTTTTTCATACTTTTTAGTGTGTCGAATATGCTATAAATTCTGAGTACGAGTATCTTATAGTCGGACTATCGACTATAGCGTTCTTACTTGTTTTAATTTGCTTGTTACACTTTGCGCATTAGCTTGTTTGGCTGAACAATCTATAACTTTAGAATTGGACGATAAATCATAATGAAACATAAATTTTTAATTTCTTTTTTGAGTTAAACAATTTTTTTTATTTTTAGTATTTAAAAAATTAAGAAAAATTTTTAAAAAACAATCTAAATTATTTTGCACATTATTTATTTTTATTCCATTTCCTGTGACAAGGCATATAAGCCAGCATTTTTCATGCTCAAAAACTCAGCAAAAATAGCGAGTGACATTCCCATAGCCAACTTTTACATCTTTACCCCATTACTTACAACTTCAATACACATTTCAAATGCTTAACTCTTACGGCTTTGACTGTGTCAGTCAGCTTCATCTGTGTAGCAATGAGTCTGCACCTTTCAAGTCAGAAATTGGCAAACCTCCTTACCCTTACCACTAAGCACATATCACAGAGAAATCATTGCATGTGCTGCATTCATACACAGAATATTTGGAGTCTTAGCACCCCAGAGAACGAAGGCCGAAGAGAACACGAACCCGATGTGCCTCTCGGCTTTGCTGGTGGGTCGCCGTAGCCTTAATAAAAAACTTAATTCAGCCAGCCATAGTTGGAAGCAGAAGCTTTTTTTCCTTGACAATGTCTTGGGTCCCAGCTACCTGCTCTCTATACCTGTCGTTTATCCCTTTGTTTCACGACACCTAGGCTAATGGTTGTCATGCATTGACGCAGTTCTTATTTGTATACTCTTATAAGGTTTTTATAATTTTGTCATGATTTTATTATGGGTGCATATCTGAGAGGATATCTAAGCTTCGATAATTAAAAACAACTAGAGACACAATAATAAAACACACAATCTTTGTCAAAGGCAAAACCTCCAACGTGTTCTCTGAATCTGTTCGCAACCCTTTGAATGACAATGCTCCCCTGCTGCAGCCAACGGCGGTCCAGCTTCGTTCACTGGGGTTCTAAGACTCCAAAAATTTTGGGTATGAATGCAGCACATGAAATAATTTCTCTTTGTGATATGTGCTTAGTGCCCTTACCAAATTGTACAAAAATATTTTATCAATTAATTTGCCTGCGCGCTTTTTTTTTGTTCGGTCGTTGATATCTTTTGTATTTGTTTATTTTTATTTTTGTATGTTTTTCTTATTTTGAGAAGTTAGTGGAAAGTTAGGAAGGCATATTTCACAAAGCATTTGCAACGATTTTTGATTTGAGTTTATTGTTTACATTCTATTGAATTTTGTGGCCATCTAAATCTAAGGGGAATTAGAGCTGGAGCTCTATCATTATGTCATCTTCTCTGCTGCTCTCTTGCTTCTTTTGCTCTCTATAGCATGTATATGTATCTGTTCCTTTTACACAACAACTGCAGTGAGGTAGGATTGGGGTGGGGTTGGCATTACTAAGGCAATCGCACCAGCAACATTTACCATACTATTTATGTATTTCTAGTCTTTAGAGTCACTTGATAGCTTCCATGTTCAATGCTGAATTTCTTAAACTCGCTAGGTTCCTTGAATGCTGCTCTTGCCAAAGGGCAGTTGCTAAAAGCTAACCATGCATAAGCACAGCGCCTTTTGAATCTAAACGACATTTGAACAAATATACTCAACTGAGAACTTTAACTTGCGATTGCAAAAGGATTTATCACGCGGCGCTACACTCCACGAAAATATAAGCAATGTTATGTGCCTATGTCAGCGTATCTATTTGGAGATGTATATCTCGTAAAAATGCTTAATGCTTGCACACAACGCTGGCACATACACAGCCACACATACATACAAACACACAGGAACGTAAAAAGAGGGAAGGAGAAGACCAAACTGTCCTATTTGCTCAAACCCCGCTTCTCCCTCGCGCCCATCCTAATTGACTATTTTGACGACAGGAAATCATGTCTGTCTTCGTCTTCGTTTTCGTATGCTTTGATCCCTCTTCTCATTACGAAAGCGAATGCAAAATGATTTACTTGCCAAAGGGACATAGTTTTGAAACGCCCTGTATATACATGCCATACATACAAATTAAAATACATCCATACATATATACATAAGTATATAGACTGTACTTGAACACTGACAATGAGACGTTTAATGCGTACGCCAATCAAGCGAGAATTTTGTATTGAAAACTTTTAAAACAATTTTCTATAATGTATTTACAACAACAATATGTAACCAGCAACAAAATCAAAGTAAACAAAAGAACGTCAAAATCAAAAGATACAAATTATAAAGAAATTGAACAAATTCAAACAGTATGTAATATGAAAACAAACAATTCCAAAATGTAAACCGAAAAGACTTGAAAAATGAAAGATAAAAAACCATACACAAACATCATTGCCATTAATTTTGTAATACACGAAAGACTATTAAAGCTAATAGACATGCCACAGGTCTGTTGGTGTTGGTGCATCAAATAGTGCTCATATTCACATTAAACACATACCCTAGGTATATATATAGATATATGCATACAAATACACATAGAGCATTTGCAATAGTGATTTTCTAACAAACTACTGATGATGATACAGAACATAAAACGTAGCAGATAAAGTTTAAAATATATTGAAAAAATTATATATAAGTATATACATATATTTTGAATACACGCTCGATGGTCGTAGCCGACCTCCTAGCCAGAGGCAGTCGTAGTTGTGACATGTTGCCAATATGGATATATAAAACAAAGGACGGACTGACAATTTTTTGACCAACAAACTTCTCGGGTAATGGCAATAGCGCTAGCCAAGAGCTAAATCATAGTGGTTTATGTATACATAATATACAATGATATGATATAGACATAGCATACTTACATGCTTATACACAAAACAAAAGAATATAAGTCACAATCGAAACGAATTACGATTGCATTTAAAAACTATGTCTAATCTGAACTGATCTAATTAGATTTGATTATAAATTGCCATAACTTGAAAGTATTCAATTCATGAATTCTTGCACTCGCACTCTCCATTTCATTATCACATCATCATCAACACCATCATCGACATCATCATCATCATCAACATCATCTAGTACTTATGCATATTCAAAAGTTACCCAAATAATAAATCATAACATGACATATATGATCTTAACCCAAAAAGAAAAAATAAGTATTGAACTTGAACGATTTATTAACATATATTTATTTCAGCAATATTATTATGAGCAAGAATTACTATTTATATATAGATAGTTGTCGCCTGTATATATATATACGAGGTGTGTTAGATTTTGGTCGTTGTTGTGTTGGTGCTATGTCCCGAACAGTTTCAAGTACATAGCTTATTTAGTTTGTTTTTGACACATAAAAAGGTTAGGCGTAATTTGCTGTCCTTGGCGATTGGTGCTTCTATTGGGACGATTGGGCTTTAGTGTCGATATCATGACCACATACCCATGATTCGTCACCAGCTCTGACCCTTTTGAGTAAATTAGGATGATCACTGACGTCATTCAAGAGCTCCTGAATGATGCTCATGCGACGGTTTTTGTGATACAAATTCAGAAGTTACTCATGCCCAAAACATCCGAAAAAATTGCATGACACGGGCCTCTAATAGTAATTCGGCTATTTTCAAAAACGATTTTTTTCATATTTTCGACGATATCTTCTTTTGTTAGGGGCGTCGTCGGCACCTTCTCGAACATCTAGGAAGAGTTTGTTCCACTTGTAGTAGACTCTCCGTACGCCACTGTCAACATTTGAAGTGTTTTAGAGCACTTGATTCCATTTTTCACACCAAAATTTCATCCATTTTTTATTATAATAGATAAATAAAATAAATCTGAAAAAAAACAAACTAAGAATGCTATGTACTTGAAACTGTGGGCATATGTTCGTGACATGTGTATCAACACAACAAAAAATAGATAGTCGAAGCGTATGTTGCCCTTATCGTTTGAACACACCTCGTATATACGAAAACAAGTCTTGTCTGGGCTTAGTAGGGGACTTTAACACATTTGTGTTTTAAGAGGAAATTTAGTTTTTGTTTTAAATATGTACTTGTATTTATTTAACAAAACATATTTATTATTTAACATATAGCATATTGAATGTTTTTTTACTTGGCAACCTTCAGGTTAGTAGTGGGGGTAAAAAACGTCGATTGTTTATCGTTTTTTATGTTAGAAGTCCAACGGCCTTTGGCCAATCGTGTGTGTTGAGCGCTCTGAATAGCTTATAGTTCTCAATTGTGGATTCGGCTTCAAAGTTAATAACAGGTATCTGAAGATTGGGAATTTGTGTCGGATCCCGAAACAGCCCTCAGACCCAAGCCAATCTTTACTTTTGAAAATTTCTGTCACTTGCTACTTGTTGTTACATATTGACAATGGGCTCAAATGACGTCGCCCGATGGACTTATAATAAAAAAACCGAGACACAATCACCGTTTTTCTCTCACTACTGACCTCAAGCTTGCGAAATAATAAACCTTTACATATATAGCATTGATATACGATTATAACCATTTTCGATATGATAACTATGAATCATATATGTAATACCGAAACAGTAACATAAACGCTCTCCCGATGTTATTACGATTATTTTGATTATTATTATATTATACTATATGTAATTATGATTGTATTTTGAGAATATTGCCACACTATTGCCTGTGCATTCTGTATTTATTAGCCATATAAACTTACTTATAATATATATATATACATATATATATATAGATATATATATACATATATATGTATATATATATATATATATATATAATATTTAACATAAAAAAAACAAATATCTTGTACGTACGCATTATGTATTCTCTTTTTTGTATGCCACTCTGATTTATATATAGTATAAATAAATATTATATACAAAATCATAGAAAAGACCCAACTGCAAACTGTATGCAAATTCCATAAATTGTTTAAAAGTAGAAACTCTTGGTAAATATTTAAGGGTTGCTAAGTTACATTGAAGTCATGTGAAGAGCTTCATAAAAAGCATACACATAATTTATATACTCCTTATTTTACATTACAACCGATATTCCGATGATACCCTAGACCTAGGTAATAAAACAACAACAAAAATATATTTATATACATTATTAAATAAAATAAAAAACTGCAATACAAAAATTAAACAATATTATGTTTTCTTTCGGCTCATTAGGTTAGGTTAGGTAAGTGGGACGACCCTCCTGGGGTCACACATAGGCCACAGTAGGTCCTCAGCATGGGTTTATGATGCGTAGGTCTACCACCACTAATTTACTACAATTTCTTTTTTTGTAATAGAAGGATTTAAGAATAAAATACAAACTGACGTCATTTACACTGACTTCAGCAAAGCATTTGACTCGTTAAATCACTGTTTACTTATTCCTAAGTTGGATTTCCTTGGCTTTCATCCCATCTTTTTAAGTGAATTTCCGACTACCTTAATCTCAGTTCTTTTTAAAGACTCTTACTCTTAGTCCCTTTGGGTTACATCAGCCACCTCGGTAACCTTCTCTTCACCTTATTTATCAACGTTCTGCCTCAGGCTCTATCCCATTCTCGTGTACTAATGTACGCCGACGACGTTGAACTTTGCTTGTCCTTCAAGGACTCTCCTACTTTAGGCTTTAGGCTGAAAGAATCAGTCTTTCCAATCGTGGTGCCAGGTCAACTTACTAAATCTCAACTCAAGTGCAAAGTAATGTCGTTTTGTCGTAGCACACCGCTTCAGACATCGTACCTTCTTAACGATATGGCCCTTGATCGGATTGACACAGTTGATGATTTGTTTGTCTTTTAGACCCTAAATTTAAATTCGATTTACACATTTCAATTACCGTCAATAAGGCTGTTCTGGGTGTACAGAATAAAAGAATCACTAGGAACCGCATTGAGAAATATTTACTGTTTGCTGATTGGATTGGAATCCCAATAGCCCCCTCCCTTCATATTCAAGTAGGCTTCTGCGAATAAACCTTCCATCTCTTGAAAATCGTAGAATTATGCTTAATGTAATCGTTATACATAAGCTGATTAATGGTGAAATTGAGTCTCCGACTTTAATGAGGCAAATTAGTGTTTGTGAACTACTAGAAATTTAATATCTCCTGCATGAACCTTTTCGTGTCCATTGTTCTAACTACAATAACTTCTTTAACTTTATCTCTATTAATAAATCCTTCAACTCAAATAAAACATCTATACTAACGCATCTAGCTAGTAGATAATGTAAATTGTTTATGGTTTGTTGGTTTTTACTCTCATTGAAAGTGAGCGAGCAAGTTGGCGTTTCCGTCTTCGCGATTCGTCTACGGCCGGGTGGGCGGGACAAGCCCCACGGCTTGGTGTCATGGGTCCACTTGAACATGCAGCACATTGTACGTCAACGTCCCGATATAAAAAATAAAAGTCCTTGAGGTTGTTGGTTTCCTTTGCGAAGGTTAACAGCCAAGGTATCTCATTCTTGCTAGTGCCAGTGCCGGACAGTTGCAGATGAGGTGTTCCAAGGTATCGGGTGTCCCTGGTTCCTCACATTTCCAACAATTTGTGTTGTTGGTTATGCCAAGCTGCGTACGCAGCGGCTAGGCAATGTCCAGTTAGAATCCCCTACATTAAACTGCTCTGCTTCCGGAAAACTCGCAGTACAAAACGACTGAGTTTGTCTTTGCGCATTATCTTGGAGATCCTGCAAGTTGAGGTTGATCGCCATCTGCGATTGGTTGTTATTAGTGCGCGATACTCTAGATCGCTTTACAGCGTTCTCAGAGAGATGCACACATCCTCTGTTCTACCATTCGTTAGCCTGGCACTTTCTTTGGCAAGAGCATTCGCCGCCTCATTTCCTACAATGCCTCAAAAATCCTATAAGCTAGAGGGGCTAGGAAATTGTTTTTCAATGGCTTATAATACCTGCTTCATTGAGTTGAAAAATCATCCAGATTTTACTACTATACAATGTAGCACGCATATAAACCGATTTGTTCATCGAATTCAAACCAAATTAGGTTTGAAATCAATTGTGAAGGCCCTAAGCCCGCTGCCCGAACTTGGCTCAGATCAAACAACTATATCATGTAACAAATAGAATCAGGTAACTAGTACTCAGGCCACTTTTTGTGGACAAAACAAAATTTTTGAGTCCTTAATTTAATGAACTGTAAATACAATTCTAACTTAAAGAGGCAAAGGTTCCACAGAAACTCTGCCGCGGCGCAATTTCAGCAGAAAATTGTTCTTTGCAACAATTCTCCCATACTTTGGCTGAGGTCTTTATATGACCGATCGTTCACATATGACTAAAATAAAAAAAGAAAATCTTTTGTTGCAGACAAGAACGGAGCACAAAAATTTAAATGACTTGCTATTTCCCTAAAACATTGCGAATGCAGAATGTCATAGACAAATCTAATAGATGCCCAAGAAGAGAGCACTTGCTTAAATGTTAATTAGGAGCGAATGTTACAATTCCGTAAAGAACCTTAATATACTGGAAATCTTTTGGAATCTGGAATCCAGAATTGTTCAGCAGCTGCATCCCTAATTCAAGGAGTTGTATCCAGGTCCAGTCTCCCCTGTCTACGCCCATGAACCATGTGGAGTGACATTGCCAGCCTTTTCGGCCTAGTTGCCTGGACAACTGCATTGGCATTGTATGCACAGCCATGGATATCGAACAAACAATGTCATTGCCAGCCAGCCAGTGAGGAAGCCGAGGAAGCTTTAGTCATTTGCAGTTAGCTACAGTCTTAGCCAGTGGGTGTTGCATTTGCATGGAATATGAAATTCTTGCTGAAGAAATGTCTGCGCAAGAAGGCGCCCGAGATGAAGCCAGGCGCCATACTAGACGCCGTCATCTCTCAGTCCTCGGCAACGGCCTGCAAGTGTCTGCTCTACAAGCTGGCCGACTACAAGCGGGGTATGTATCCGTGCTCTTTGCAGGAGCATGCACGCTACTCATTTCATCTCCGCTTACTCATTGCCAGGTGGTGATCTAATCGATGCGATCAATACGGGCGGCTTGGTTGCCGTGGAGCAGCTGATACGGGAACAGTTCGGTGTCTTCATGTACAACGATGGCAAGGGGCAGGTCATTAATCGAGCGGAGTTCCTGCGTTGGAAGTATCGCGATCACACAGAGGTGACCATACCCATTGAGGCTTCACTGTCCATACACGATCCGCTTGGCAAGTGGGAGGACCACAAGGCTTGCTGGCAGATGCAGTACCGCGGCGCCCTGGGCGAAAGTCTGCTGCACGTGCTCATCATCTGCGACTCGAAAATCCACACTAAATTGGCGCGCGTGCTGTTGCGCGTATTTCCTAATCTGGCTCTCGATGTCATGGAGGGGGAGGAGTATCTGGGCGCCAGTGCTCTGCATCTGTCCATTGCGTACAGCAACAATGAGCTGGTGGCTGATCTCATCGAAGCGGGCGCGGACATCAACCAGCGCGCCATCGGCAGCTTCTTCCTGCCGCGCGACCAGCAACGCATGAATCCGGCCAAGTGTACCGACTATGAGGGCCTCGCCTACATGGGCGAGTATCCGCTGGCTTGGGCCGCCTGTTGTGCCAATGAGAGCGTCTATAACCTGCTCGTTGACTGCGGCGCGGATCCGGATGCACAGGACTCTTTCGGCAACATGATACTGCATATGGTGGTTGTCTGCGACAAGCTGGATATGTTCGGCTACGCGTTGCGCCACCCCAAGACGCCGGCCAAGAATGGCATTGTGAACCAAACGGGCCTCACGCCCCTCACTCTGGCCTGCAAGCTCGGACGCGCTGAGGTGTTCCGTGAGATGTTGGAGCTGTCGGCCAGGGAGTTCTGGCGCTACAGCAACATCACCTGCTCTGGCTATCCGCTGAATGCGCTCGATACTCTGCTGCCCGACGGACGCACCAGTGAGTAGCACCAGTGATTTGCCTCAGTGCACCACTTTAATCTTACCTGCTGCGTAGACTGGAATTCGGCACTGTTCATCATACTCAATGGCACCAAACCGGAACATCTGGACATGCTGGATGGCGGTATAATACAGCGCCTGCTGGAGGAGAAGTGGAAGACCTTTGCTCAGAACCAGTTCCTCAAGCGTCTGCTTATACTGTCCACACATCTGCTGTGTCTGTCCGTCTCCGTTTATCTGCGTCCTGCACACGATGGCGACAAGTCGGTGGTGCAAGATGACAATGGCAATGGCGATGCCGTTGCTGGCCAGCTGCAGGACGCGGTGCAACCGGAATTGGCCGGTGATTACAATGCCCAGACAGTGGCCAGATACTGCGCCGAGCTGGCCACCATAGCGGGTGTGCTCAGCTACGTCATCTTTCAGCAGGGCGACGAGATCAAGAACCAGGGCCTCTCTGCCTTTCTCAAGCAGCTGGTAAGCCGGCTCGATGGAAGCTAAAACTACTTCAAGAACTTATGCATATGCACCCCAATTTCAACAGTCGCACGCACCAGCCAAGGCGATATTTCTCTTCTCCAACCTCCTAATCCTGGCCTGTATACCGTTTCGACTCATTGGCGATACGGACACAGAGGAAGCCATACTTATCTTTGCTGTGCCCGGTAGCTGGTTCCTGCTCATGTTCTTTGCCGGGTAAGCATAGCTTATAGCCTGCATATTGCTACACTGCTTCACTGCATCACTCTCTCTCTCTCTCCCTCTCTCTCTCTTTCCCTTTGTTAACAGCGCCATACGCTTGACGGGACCCTTTGTGACCATGATCTACTCGATGATCACGGGCGACATGTTCACCTTTGGCATTATCTATTGCATTGTGCTGTGCGGCTTCTCGCAGGCCTTCTACTTTCTCTACAAGGGGCATCCCCAGGTGCAGTCGACCATGTTCAACACTTACACCAGCACCTGGATGGCCCTCTTCCAAACGACGCTCGGCGACTACAATGTGAGTCTAATGATCTAGATGATGTAATGAGGATCATTATTCTCATGCTTAATATGTCTCCCTCACAGTATCAAGATCTTAACCAAACCACGTACCCGAATCTGTCCAAGACGGTCTTCGTCATCTTTATGATTTTCGTACCAATACTACTGCTCAACATGTTGATTGCCATGATGGGAAACACCTACGTGACCGTCATCGAACAGTCGGAGAAGGAATGGATGAAGCAATGGGCCAAGATTGTTGTCACTCTGGAACGGGCCGTGCCACAGGCGGACGCCAAGGGCTATCTGGAAGCCTACTCCATACCACTGGGTCCCTCAGATGACTCGGGCTTTGAGGTGCGCGGCGTTATGGTAATCAAGAGCAAGAGCAAGACGCGGGCCAAGCAACGCAAGGGCGCCGTCTACAACTGGAAGGTGAGCCTCAACCTTGAGACCAATCCAAAGCCATACTAATCCTTCACTTTTGTCAGCGCGTGGGACGCGTCACGCTGACTGCGCTGAAGAAGCGTGGCATGACCGGCGAGGAGATGCGGCGCCTGATGTGGGGACGCGCCTCCATCTCCAGTCCCGTCAAGGTGACCAAGCAGAAGCTTAAGGATCCCTACAATTTGCACACGGAATCGGACTTCACTAATGCCATGGACATGCTGAGCTTCGCTAATAATCCGGCCTCGAGTAATGGTGTACAGCTGCGTGCCAGCACAACGCCAGCCGGCAAAGAGTCGCTACCGGCTGCACCGGATCCTTTGAGGGAGCTCATTATGTTGTCTGATCAGCGTCCAGAGACACATGATCCGCACTACTTTGCCGGCCTGCAGCAGCTGGCCAACAAAGCCTTCGACCTAGTGGAACAGACCATGAAAACGCAGCCGCAGCTGCAGGTGAAGAAGTCGGCTACGCCGGCTACGGTTTTGCACACGCCGCCGATGTTGCCAATGGCTACTGCTCCAGCAGCGGGAACTGTCACACCAGCTGCTCCGGCCTTAGCCCCAGCTGCCAGTGGTGCGGCCGCCATGCCAATGTCTGCAAATTTGACCAATTTGTTTCAAGACCCCAAGGACATAGTCGACCCCAAGAAGCTGGAGGAGTTTATGAACATGCTGGCCGAAGTAGAAACGGAGGAGAGCGACAGTGGTGGTCCCATTTTGGGTAAGTTGTCGCTTGCCAAGCGCACCCACAATGCACTGTCCAAGGCGGACATACGGCGCGAGCATAACTTCGAGGTTGGCCAGCCCATGTCAGCGGTATGGGCACAACAGCTGCCAGAGCTAGACATGGAGCCGGTAAGTGGAGGGCGAACGATGAATGTTGCATGATGAATATGAAATGTATGCCCAAACCCATAGGGTTTCAACTTTGAAGAGGCGGTGGATGAGGAGCTCCTGACCATTGAACAAGAAGCCGAAGTAGAAACTGAGGATGGCAATGGCGGGCAGGACAGCGAGGATTTGCCGACGCCAGAGCAGGTGCATGCGACCATGAAACAATTCCATTTGCGCAAATGCCAGCCAGCACAGGATGAGGCAGCGCGTCGCGCCAAAAGCGCACGTATCAGGCGCCGAAATAAGTGAGTGTACAATGGTAACATAAGTCAAGGGCCCCTGGCCATATCCAAGGTACTAATCCCCAAATAATGTGTGCTGCTTGCCAGAGTTTCGCCCGAGCAGAGCGACTTGGAGGCGGAGGATAGGCACCCACCACGTGGAAGGTCCGCTTACAATCGCAAGACGAACTCGCCACCCGATCCGCTGGAGCCCTGGAGCACACGCGAGCTGCAGGATATTAACAAGATATTAGCCAGAAAGTAAAGTCCCGCGTTCCCGCGAATTATCACAGCGCAGGATGCAACCCATGTACAAGTGCCACATAAATTGTGGTGATTTATAATTGATTTCTTATGTTGTTGTCATTGTTTTGGTTTGCTTATGTAGAAATACAGTTACAATTACAATTACCATTAATACAATAGACTACGCTCTGCCCAACACACATCCGCAGGAGCGGAGAGATTGGCAGCAGCAGCAACTATAGCTAAGTTTTAAAAAAGTTGGCGGTGAAACCTGCCGGCAGCCATGCCGTGAGTGCCCCTTAGATACAGTGTTGCACTGTCTACACCAACGCCACCAAAACGGTATACGAAAGACCCCCTAAACAATAAGATGCGTATCGACCATACATTTGAACGTAAGGCAAAAAATTTGTGGTGGCCTTTCGCTCTTTGGCAGTGACACTTGCTCTCTCTCAATCGTTCAGATCGGAAGTGCGAAGAGAAATGGATTTCTTTGTTATTGCTTAGTAAAAGTTGGGCCTGTGTCTATACTGAGAAAAAGGTCAAGTATTTCGTACTTGAATCAAGAGAAAACGCACTCAACTTCGAAAAATCTTAATTCAAGCGTGAAATACTTATTTCAAGAACTTTTTTCCGAGTCTGAGAATACATTAAGAATGTTTTTCGACTAACTCAAGTACGCTTCGAACTAAAATCAAGTTTGATTAATTCTGAAGCCTATAATTTAAATTCTTAAAATAAGAATGAATATTATATTTTCAAATTTAAAAAAATTCTTAGATTAAGTATTTCAGACTTGATTCAAGTCTTTACATTCCCTTTGAAGACAGACAATTTTGAATTTAAGAATTATTCATACTTGTTTTAAGAATATTCTAGAATTTTGTTTTCTGAGTGTCTGTCAGTATTATTCTACATTTCACTTCCAGATAGAGAGATACTTTTGTGGAACACCGGAGCTTACCTACCCTTGAACGATTTGATATGTATATTATTGAACTACACGTTCAAAAAGCGGATGGTGGTAAATAAACATGCGATTATTTTGAGAGCCTTCAGAAACCCAATTTTTTGAAGAAATTAAAAAAATTGAAAACCGCTAAACTGTGCATTGAGCTAAAAGGAGACTATTTAAATTACCGAATTTAAACAACTCTTGTATATATATCACGGAATCGGAAATAATGCCTTACAAGGGTATAAAATAGGGTATCAAATGTTTTCAGTCGAAACGGGTAGCGGTAGCGATTGAACCCAGCATACATGTAGTTTTGTAGCTGCAAGTAGACAATCGCCACAGTGCATACTGGAGGGTATACACTGCGCAAAAGTCGCTCACTCTATCTCTCTCTCCCGGGCGCTGGCTGTGTGGCATGCGTTCCTTAAAAATATATATTAATAAATAATTAATTACAAAGAAAATGTTAATCTTTTTACAAGAATTGCCTTAAAGCCTGTCCCTGCCCCTGGTCGATAATCTTTCTGTCTTATATATATATATGTATATATATTTATATATATGTGTATATATGTATATATATATATATATATATATATATATATATATATATATATATATATATAATAATAATATATATATATATATATATATATATATATATATATATATATATATATATATATATATATATATATGTATATATATATATATTCTTATATATATACTGCTAATCCTGGCCAGCCACAAAATATATTTGATCGGATATGATTGCCAACTTAGGTCTAATTAATATAGGTCTAATGGATATAGCTCTCGGTGGTGGATGGGGAAAGTAGGGCTAGGGTAAGGGTTTGGGTTGGGATCAGTGGTAGCGTTGTGCACTTGGGATTCCGGGGTGGGAGTTTTTATCGAAAGCCGCCTGAGTTAAGCGTGCGGTCCGTGGGCATGTTTGGAATGCTTTGAGTTTGCGTTTGAGTGCCCGTCTGTGCATTGGACACCGTCCCCGTCGCGGTGTTGATGATGAATGATGGCGCAGTGTTGTTTGTGTTGCCGGTTGCGTTGAGATTGACATGTTGTTGTTGGTGCTGCTGTTGCTGCTGCTGAACAGCCGCGCCGGCTGCTGTGCCGCCCAGTTGCAGTAGCTGTTGGGTCGTCAGCAGCTGTGTCGGAATGATGACCTGCTGCTGCTGTTGATTGTTCTGTGCAGCCTGTTGCTGCTGCTGCATCTGCAAACGCAGCATGTGCAACTGATTGGCATTCATAGCAATCTGCAGATGGGGATACGGATGCAGGACAACAATGACATTAGATTGAACAGTTTATCCCACTACCCGCACACCACGACTTACCGGTACGTTGGTCAGCTCGCCCGTGGGCGTGACGACCTGCTGCAGCAGCTGAATCTGTTGCTGCTGTTGTTGTTGCTGCTGCTGGGCCTGCGCTTGGGCCTGGGCCTGTACTTGAGCTAGATTCTGCAGCAATGCCGTTTGCTGTTGCGCCGCTGTTGTGGGCGCCGGCGTTGCCGTCAGCTGTCCATTTGGCCCGGCAGTGAGTATTAGTTGTTGAGGAGGTTGCTGGGCCACAATGTTGAGCCCGAGGCTGCTCTGCAAATGATTCTGCGGTGTTGCCTGCTGCTGCACCAACTGTGCCGGCTGCTGTCCGGGCAGCGCTATGAAATACTGCAGCTGCTGGGCGCCAGGATGGGCCGCAGTCCCCTGTTGGATGATCTGCAGCTGTTGGGGCTGATGCGTGTGCTGTTGTTGCTGCTGGGCGGTGAGCTGCTGCAGCTGCTGGCTGGAGTTGGCGGCGGCGGCAAACAGATCCGGATTAACTGAGCTGAAGCCTAGCACTTCAGCCGTAGATTCTAGCTTGAGGCCAGCCGCAGCGGCGGCGGCTGTTGCTCCTACTGTTGTTGCTGAAGGTACGTGTGTGCCAGCTAAATTGACATTGGCGGCGCTATAGCTGGTGGAGGGGTTGGGATTAGAGCTAGCGGCGGGTGCACCACTGACACCAGCGCTTGGGTTTGAGCTAGAGCTGGCGGACTCCTTGCTTTTTTGGGCAGACGAGGGCTTAATCTCTTCACGCGGCACAATATCAATGAGAAAGTCGAACTGGTCATAGTTGGCTATGGCCTGCGCTATATCTGACCGCTGCAGCGTACGTCGCCGACTCTCCTCAGTGTGTACCCAGGCGCGCATAGTCAGCTCCTGGATGAAATACTCGCAGGCCTTGGCAAAGAGCAGCGGCGCCTCGCCTGCTATCATTTTGGCATTCTCATCCAGCTTCATAATCTTTTTGATGCGCGCCAGCGGAAGCACCTGATGCTTCGCATCTACCTGCCCAATGTTGTTCACATCGGTCAATATGTTTGGCCAGAAATTGTCTATTGTGGGTGGCGGTTTACGCATAACTGGCGCCCGCGCTGGCTTCGAAGGCTTCTCCTTGGGCGTGATGACACTTACATTCAGCATGGACAGAGAGCTGGTTGGGGTGGTCTGGCTGCCCGTATTTGTCATCAAAGTGCCGTGCATGGGCATATTTAGTCCGCTCGATGGTTGCTGCAGCTGCGTGGTGACCACCACGGCATTTGGCACACGTCGCTGCCCTGACGTTGTGGTCGTGCCCTTCGCGGTCGTGCCATACGCCTGCGACATGGCGCTGCTAAGCTCCACTTTGATGGGTGTCACCGTAATCGTATTATCAAACATTGAGGTGGCATTGCTGTAAGCACAACACACGATTAGTAATTTTGATGTCCGTGTCCGAGACTGGCGCTAGCTCAAGCTCACCTATTTGGCGCCTTATTCGTGCTGCCATTGTTGGTGGCGTACATGGCCAATGCAGCTCACGTGACTCCAAGTGTTCTGGAGGCAATGGGCAAGGTTATTGGACCGGCTCCGGCTGAGTCACAAGTAATTAACAAATTTGACAAAACCCAACATTAACATTCGCAAATGCGTAATGCATACATATACCACTACACTAGAACTGTATTATAATCGATCGTATCGATAGTTTGTTTCGTTATCGATTGCTGACTAAAAATACTACAATTATACCTTCTAACATAACAAAGTAAATAGCACAATTTACGTTCTTGATCCTGTTCGATATGTGTATGTGTGTGCAAAAATAAAAGCTCGGATATGTTTTTTTTTTATATTTCCGTTCGTCTTGCTTGAGATATTTGTGACCAACCGCTTTTAGCACTGCGCCAGTGTAAAACAAAAAGAGCGCTTCATAACACTGTGCATTTTCGTTGTGCGATATTCAGTCTCTAGCTAGCTTTGGCATCATCGTCATATCCATATCCTATCGCATATCTGCAGTCTCTAAAACATTGTCGTGTACACGAAATCTGACTCGTCAACAATTTTAAAGGAATTAGGAGATTTAATAATTAAATTGAGATTAACTTTATTGCTGCACTTACTAGTATATATATAAAGATACATATACGATTACTTCAGAATCGATAACCCAACTAGCAAGTGCTGCGGAAGAGGCAGTAAGCAGCGAATGCATTCCACTCCCATTCCTCTGGATTTCGATTCCCTCTGACACTATTGGATGGTTTGATCTTCTGATCTGATAATGATCTGTCGCTTGTGTTTACGAAGTATAAACGCAAACAATGCCGTCTTCTTATTTGAAACCAACGAGACGTTGGCAGAGACAACGCTGGTGAAGATGATAGCCAAGTTTTTGCAGCTGGAGGTAAGATTTGCCCAATGATAAGGTTTTAATATTTATATATATTTGGACTTTGCAGATAATGCCCGATGACAGCATCTCGACAAGTGTCTGCTCCGAGTGTTGCGAGCACTTGGAGGACTTCAATAGCTTCTGGCAGCTTGTGGAGCAGAAGCAGGGCACCCTGAAGAAGGAGTTCCTCAACGTGGATGTAGAGTGTGGCGCCATGAAGTGGACACCGATCGATGTAGACGTTAACATTGATATTGATGAACTGCCGCTTGTGGCTGCGGAGATGGACGAGAAACCGCTGGACATGCATAATCTGAGTCTGCTCAGCAGCGTGCTGGATGTGAACGTGGACAGCGTGGAGGTGATGCAGCTACCCATGGCTAGGCCCCCATTAAAAATTCAAGATCAGGAGTTTCAGCCCGCCGGCGAGCATGATTTTGTAGAGGATGAGAAGCCTGTGCTACATCACAGTAGTAGCAGCTCCAGCAGTAGTAACAGCAGCAGCGATGATGACGCTGCATCTGGGGCTGGACCTGGTGATGACAATGTCAATGCAATTGCCTCCTCCGATGATGATGAAGTGCCGCTGGTTAACCTACAGCTCAGGCAAAAGCCAAAGCGGAAGGCTTTCGCACGCTTGGCCCGCACCGTCAATAAGAGGCAGGAGCGCACCCTCACGCTTACCCAAGAACTGGAGGATCTGCTTGGTGATAGCAGCAAGCGCCAGAAGCGAAAAAGCCAGCGCCTGCCCACCGAGACGCAAGAGAGCGAGCTGCAGGCGGCATTAGAGCGCAAGCCAAAAGGCTGTTCCCGGAGTCAGCTGACCAAACGTTACGAGGAAGTGATCGCCAGCTACATGGACGCAGACTGCGATCTGTGCGATTTCAAGGCCAAGTATCTGTCGGAGTTGAAGACGCACTTCCTTGAGGTACATCAGCGGGATGCTTACCTCAAGTGCTGCAACAAGATCTTCAGTCGCGCCTCCAAGCTAATGGACCACATACGCAAGCACGTCAATCCCAAGCTGTTCACGTAAGTGCACCGCCAGCTATTGTACTTGGCCATTCTACCCGTTGTCCATACATCCACTTGTCTTGTCCACAGCTGCACCATATGCAACAAATCGCTGAACTCGCAGGATTATCTGGCCACCCACATTGAGACGGTGCACAACAAGGTGGCCCAAAGTGGCAAGGTGCTGAAGTATCCCTGCTCTAAATGCGAGCGCACTTTCAGCAGCGAGCGGCGTCTGGCCAATCATCTGGCCAAGCACGATACCGACCAGCTGGAGCATAGCTGCCAGATCTGCCACAAGAGGTAAGTGGATGTTTGATAATCCACTGTCCTTCATTGTTAGTCATTGCCCTGCCCGCCCATCGTTCTCGTTTCGCTTCAGTTTCGCCAATGTGCACCGCCTGCGCCGACACATCCAATCCATACACGAGGATTTGCATCCTCATGTCTGCGACATTTGCGGCAAGAAGTTCAAGTTCAAGCCTTCGTTCGAGCGCCACCTGCAAGAACACCAGGGCGTCGTGGCACCGGCCATGGAGTGCCCCGTGTGCGGGGTGTGGCTCAAGAACGAGCACAGCCTCCGGCTGCATCGCTTCACCCACGACAGTACCGACACTGTCTGTCCGCACTGCTCCAAGAAGTGCAGTTCGCGGACCGCATTGCGGGCACACATCAAGTATGCCCACAAGCTGACCACGAATCTGCAGTGCACGTACTGCGAGAAGAGCTTCAAGCAGCAGCGCAACCTGGAGGAGCACATGGCGATCCACACGGGCCTGCAGCTGTACAACTGCCCGCACTGCCCCAAAGAGTGTCGCTCCCGTGCCAACATGTACGTGCATATCAAGCAGCGGCATGCGGAAGAGTGGCTCAAGGCCAAGATGGCGCGATCCCACAATCCTCAGTTCAAGCCACTCGCGTAGCTGCTGCCCCATTAGTCCCAGCAGATCTAGTTCTCGTTGTAGTCGTCCCAGTCCCACGCCTAATTTAACTTCTAACTCTAATTAGAGATTAATTAATGTAATTTAATCGAAATAGTTTATTAGAAGAAAAATACTGCGAATTATTGTCCACTCTTTTAATCGGGCAGCATCTTTGTCAGCGTGGCGGCTGTTTGTTTGCGTAGCGCATCCGGAAATGTCATAGCAAAGCGGTGTAGTGGAGTGCCCTCCCGACGGAACACTGAGTGCGACTTGTCGCGCAAGATGAAGACAATGTCGACGATTGCGTATTCACTAGTCGCCTTCCTTCTGGAAGATGATCTTGGAGCCATCTTTCCAACCGGGCTTGAACACAACGTCGATCGCCTTTACCTCTTTGCGCAGCTGGCCTGTAGCCATTGACATGCGCGACAGTCTCATGCGCTTAGTGCAACCGCTGTTGATGTCTTCAGGCGTTAGGTAGAGCTCGTGCTGTATGGGCGGATATTACACCTGACGGTTGCCCATAAAGGCGCCTTCCAAGCCACATCCCACCCAGATGGCGTCGTCCGCCATGAAGATGTTCTCGCTGTCTTCGCTGAAGAGCATGCCAAAGAGATTGATCGAGCCAAAGTGGTCAAAGGTTGTGCGCAGATCGCAATTGAACTGATAGGTGAAGCTGTCCTGGGCGGGTACGCCGCGCTTAAGACCTTCTTCGCCATATTTGTCATACATGTCGCGCTTCTTCTTGTCGGGGAGAACTTCGTAGGCCTCTTCCACTTCCTTGAAGCGCTCCTCGGCTTGAGAGCTCTTGTTCTTGCTTGGATAGTATTTCAGTGCCCGCTTCTTAATATCTTCATCGCCAGCATTGCGGTAGATTCCAAGTAGCTCGTAAAAATCCTTTTCCAGTTTCTTCAATTGGAATGCGACAAATGCAGCTTGGCTGGGTGCGATGGGACGTCGCTGTTGACGGTGAGAGCTCTTCACAATCTTTTCACAAACTGGAAATGCACATTTTCGATTAGGTTTGGGTGAATATATATGAATACAAATGTAAAATATCAAAATATGTAGATATACATACGCCTGCCGAACCTAAGCAAATTGCGATTGTGTTAGGTAACAAGTCCTTTCAAACCGAATCAGTTCATTAAATCAAGTTAATTAAATCACATATTAGTTAAGCATCACAACATATAATTAGTTTGAGATTCAATTTTATATTTTTGATTAATAACACCATATCAATATGCTCAGCTTCCATAGCCCGGAGATTTTTCATAATATGTACATCCTTTCGGATTCCGTGAAGGTTGCAAAGAACTTTTTTGCATATTTTTTTGCGCTAGCTCTTTCAATCGATAGAGCCAGAAATATCGATAGTTCAGTAAGCAGCAAGATATTCGATACATCGAGAGTACCATCGATAGTTTGCCAGAGCTCTAACAAAAACTATTTATCTTTCACAAAGAACGCTTGCCGTTTGTAATTGTGTGAGAACTAGAACGGATCAGCAGCAGCAGCCTGCAGGTAAGTTTCAAGTAAATTAAAAGTTTGTTTTCTAAAATAGCCGAAGCGCTTGTTATTGCCAAATTGTGAGAGAGATCAGAAAAATTAAGTTGCGGCTGTAGCCATTCGGCCCGGCCAGGGGACGTCAGGAATTTGTGTCCCTGCGCGTCTGTCAATTATGCACATGCAAACAAAATCATATATCGCAAGTACATGGCATCTCTATATACCTATCGCTTGGCAACAACAAGAACAATAAAGACAAAATCCAGTTGCATCTTCAGCATACACACATGCACATAGTCACACACCTCGGTCATACTCGTACTCATGGCTATTTTTGCGGCAAGCTGAAACTGGCAAAATAACTAGTTTTTATGGGTATGGGCGACTCCGAATCCAAATCTTTAACACCACCACCACTACAACTGCACGTTCATCGTCATCGTCGGCATTGGCGGCGTCGTGCTCATTTGAAAGGCTCTCAATGTGAATCTCAATAGTTTTGTATATTCGGTGCAAGCAATTCCTAGTTGCATGCACACGGATTCGGTTGTTGAGCAGTTTGCTCCCAGTTCCAGTTAACCAAACATCCTGCAGTCGTCGTCGGTGCAGCCGAGTCGGCTCCTTCTCTTCGTGGTAATCGTCGTCTGTTGCTCATTCGGAATTCGGCGCATACCTACACATTTTGACGACTGAGAGGGGTCGAGTCGGTTTTGAATTTTGTATCTGACTCAGTGGCAAGAAAAATTTCACCTACAGCCGGCTGGTTTTAATAGAAGTTCTTGACTTTCGACAGTTTTCCAAGCTCTTTAACTCCAACTTAAATGGTCACCATGGAGAACAGTGATGAGATTCTACAGATTTTGGACCGTTTCACGCGTCAAAAGCAGAAAGAGATACCCAAGGAGCTGGATGACTATCTGCAGTATGTGGCCAAAACGGGCGACACCATATTTAAGTGGACGAGTCTCAAGTATTTGTTCCGGGAGAAGCTTCTCAGTGTAATCAAGAACTTCAATGAGGATTCGCCGCGCCTGGAGGGTAAGCATTACCTATAGAAAGATTTAAAGATTTAAAGAAGCAGCCGATTGCTTAACCTTAACAGAAATTCCCAATTATCCGAATGTGGATCCGTTCAACTATGAAACCATGAAGTCGTCGCTGCTGGAGCGTTTGGATCTATTCAATGCAGCACCGTTCACAGTGCAGCGTCTCTGCGAGCTCCTCATTGATCCTCGTAAGCAGTATTCGCGCATTGATAAATTCATGCGCGCCCTGGAGAAGAACATACTGGGTAAGCGTCGTCGGGCAACTTCGTGGCCTTATCTAACTCTGTCTCCCTTCTTTGCTTGAAGTGGTGAGTACCATTGATCCGGGACGCAAGCGTACGGAGAGCGAGAATGGCGATTCCCTTGACTCTGTGGTCAACGGGGATCTCTCGCTGGAGGTGAACATCGACATTGAGATGGAGAACGAGAATCTGTTCAACAATGGAGGCAGTGAGGAAGGCGGCAACGGTGCTCTTAAGGCCAGTTGTCCGCGTACCAACGACTCCGTACAGCCCAAAGCCAAAAAAGCCAAGCTGGAATACGATGACGACGAGCGTGCGGATGCCGACGCAGACGACGACAATGATGAGACTGATGGGCCAAGGGAGCCAGCAGAAATTGAGGAGCCCGACGAGGAAGAGGAGGACCTAAAGCCGGCCAAGCGGTCGTTTAATGGCAGCCGTCACAGATATTTGGAGCCCGAGGAGGATGAAGAGCCCGCTGAACACGAGCCTTATCTAGATGATGACGAGGAGGACATGCTGGGCTTCCCGGAAAAGGATTCACCCGAAGCTGAAGAAAAAGAGGACGATGCTGATGAGGTGACTGAGTCGCAGGAGAAAGTCATCGAGAAGCAAGAGATTGAGATCGCCGAAAATGCAGCGAAAACCGACAAACTGGAGGATGCTGAAAAAGAAGAAAAGCAGCCCACAGCACTCCGGGAAGAGACAGCCGAGTCTGATCAAGATGACGACACACCAGCCGAAATGGATAAGACCAATGAGGAGGCTGATCAGGCGGGCAGTGACTCCGACAAGGAGGAGGATACTGGCCCAAAGGAAGAGCCACAGCAGGAGCCAATTGCTGCCGAGCCAAAGGTCTCATCAGCTAAGGATGCGGAGGAGGCGGCCGAGGTCGCCGCCGAGCCTGAAGCGGGACCCGAGAAAAGCAACACTGAAACTAAGACTGAAACCAAGCCTAAGGCGAATGAGCCGAAAGTCGCGGCCGTCGAAGAGCAGAAAACCGACGACGACAAGACTGACGAGGCCGCCAAGGAAGCTGTCAAGGAGCCAGCCGATGATCGCCCTCCCGTACCGATTGAGACCGACGAGTCGGCAGCCAGGCCAGTTGATTCAGCTGCATTAGTAGTAGCTCCAGGAGCAGCCCCAGCTGCCGCAGGCGCAGCCGCTCCACCTGTTCTCACACTCAACGATCAACCTATGGAGGATACACCGGTCGAGGATGAAACACGCGTTTCGCCTTCAGCCGGCGTCGAGGAGGTGGTAATGGCTGAGAGTGTCACTGCCGCAGCTGCAATGGCCACCGACGAAGCTGCCAAAGATGAGCCGGCTGCGATGGAAGTTGACGATACTAGCCAGGAGGTCATGGATCAATAGATATGGCTCAGTGAAAGCCACGAATTCCTAGCGATTATTATAGAAACTACTCCACATATTCAGACATACATATATAAGTCGTCCAGCGTCCCCAGCCATGTGGTCTCCCAATACGCCCAAAAGACAATGCGAAGGAGCACACATCCTCCCATAAGTAAATAAAGTTGTAAGTAACTAAATCCCAATCAATGATGAATGCACTAAATACGATGTAAGTTGTAAAGTACAACCCCAAATGGTATAAATATTTAATTTGTAGAGAATTCCCTCTCATGCTAACAAATCCTTAGAATAAAAACAAACATTCTCTTTTATTTTTTGTCTTTTTTTTTAAGTAATTTAGCTTCAAGAATGTTTCAAACACGGATAAAAATAAAATGAACTATCTCAACCAACAACTTGCCACGGACCTCTTTCTTTATGGTGCAGCTCAGAGCTAAAATTTGTTTTACAAATTGAAGAATATCCTAATGTCGCAGCTATTCCAGCTTGTAAGTAGCTTTCTTAAGGACAGAAGCTTCAGAGTTGTTATCCATGGAGCAAAATCCTCGAAGCGCCCAATCTGCGCAGGCGTCCCTCAAGGCAGTGTTCTTGGTCCTAAGCTATACACCCTATTTACAGCCGATATGCCTACCTCAAGCGTTATCACTAGATTAGACGAGGACGATGTGCTGCTAGCAACCTACGCGGATGACACTGCTGTGTTGGCCAGAAGTCCAAGCATTATTCTAGCAACGGAAGCCTTGCAGCAGTACGTGTGCAGTTTTGAGGACTGGGTTGTGAAATGGAACATAGGCGTCAACATCAGCAAATGCGCAAATGTAATCTTTGCTACAAGAACATTGTCGTGCAGTGGCATTATGATGCTGGGCTCCACCCTTACCCACAAAAGCTCTCACAAATATTTAGGTGTCGTACTGGACAGGGAACTAAATTTCCGAGCCCATACAACAATGGTTCGGCAATCGGTAATGGCAAAGGTCGGAAAGATGGCGTGGCTTACTGGCTCCGAGAAATAAGCTGTCATTGTACATCAAAGTCCCCATTTACAAATCCATTCTAAGCCCCATATGGAAATATGCGCTATACATTTACGGCAGTGCGGCCAAATCAAATTCAAATAAAATGAGAGTTGCTCAATCAAAAATCCTAAGGTGAATATACAAAGCACCATGGTACATTCGAAATAGGGACATCGAAAAGAAATCTAAAGGCTACTAAAGTGGGCGATATAATGCAACTAAATTCATCGAATTATCTGCAACGCCTTGGTGGTCACCCTAAGGCGTTAGCCAGACGACTAACTACCAAACCAAGAAAGAGAAGACTCAGAAGGTGCCATCCATTGGTTCTCCCTACCAGGTTTCTTCATTAATGTTCCAAACAGTCTCTTCCTTTGTAAATAATATACACTTACTCATATATGTAACACAAATTCTATATATGTATCACTTGTGATCATATGTCCTTTCCCATAATTTTGAAAATACATTAAGTTGCCACTAAAGGTAGCAGAAAACTTGTTTACATTAAATATACAAAATTTTAATACAAACAAAAAAAAATATTTTATTTGAACAAGTTTATATCAGCTTATTTCTCGGAGCCAGTAACCACGCCATCTTTTCGGCCTTTGCCATTACCGAACCATTGTTGTATGAGCTCGGAAATTTAGTTCCCTGTCCAGTACGACACCTAAATATTTGTGAGAGCTTTTGTGGGTAAGGGTGGAGCCCAGCATCCTAATGCCACTGTACGACAATGTCCTTGGCGCAAAGGTAACATTTGCACATTTGCTGATGTTGACGTATATATTCCATTTGACAGCCCAGTCCTCAAAGCTGCACACGTACTGCTGCAAGGCTTCCGTGGCTAGAATAATGCTTGGACAACACCGCAGTGTCATCCGCGTAGGTTGTGTATAGCCTTCTTACTTGTTTCTTTTGTGCTAACATATCCCAGCTGTGTTATACTCGTACTCTAGTAGAGTAAACAAGTATGTCGTATTCGTGCAAATGAATGTAACAGGCAAAAGGAAGCGTTTCCGACCCCATAAATTATATATTCTTGATCAACATCAACAGCCGAGTCGATCTAGATATGTCCGTCTATCCGTCCCTAGGAATACCTACATATCGGAGACTATAAGAGGTAGAGTCACCAAATTTACTATGTAGAGTCTCCTCATGGGGCGTCAGATCAAGTTTGTTTCCCACCCGCAAATAATCTACCGATATTCATAATTTCATTAAGATCGTGTAATAATAGTAGACAAAAACGTTAAAAAGCATTTTCTATAAGAGCACTCCACCCTCTCCGCCCACAAAGAAAAGAAACATCAAAATGTGTTGCATACTTTCGAGTCTATCGAATTTAGATAAATGCTGAGTACGAGTATCTTATAGTCGGAATATTGACTATAGCGTTGTTACTTGTTTTTTATTTTTTCCCGGGTGCGCCGGTGCTTCTAGCCTAGATTTTCTGATTAACAAGCGCCGCGGCGTACTGTCGTGCGGGCCACTATATACTATGAATGCAAATGCGTTTTAGAACCTACATGTCTGTGGACGGAATTCGACTCGGATGCTTGTTATAGTTCTGCTAGGGTATGTAACCTTCGAAGTTACCTTCCTCTCTTGTTGTTATAAAGGTGTGTGTCCATCACTGAACAAAATACTTACGGCTGAGTTAAGAGTTAGTGTACTTCGGATGAGATTTATGTGTCTCTGTGAATGTATGTGTTTCCATACTATTTAACAGATCGATAGATAATGTATATGCATCTATGTACATTTGGTTCTTTGGAATACATTTGTAGGAATTAGCATAACAATAAACAAAAAATCATTTAGCAAATTGGTGAAAATTTGGTAACGTGATAAAGCCAATGGACTCCACTGCGCGGCCCAGCCGCCACTAAACCACAGCCACAGCCACCAACGAATTGGGTACGTAACGATTCCGGCCTAGCCGAGCCACCGGCGTACGGGTATGCTCCAATCGCGGTCCTGAACCTGAACCCTGATGCCCCATGCGGTGCTGCCGCATTTAGCCAAGCAGCACTTTGCGCATCATGAAGCCGCTGCTGGCGCTGGCACTGTTGTTGGGCGCTCGTGACGGCATCTCTGGCTCAATGCACTTGGAAGAGCAGAGGTACTGCAGCAATGGCACGCGGTACTTGCCGCAGAAATCAACGAACTTGATGTGCTCCACACGGTTGTCGAAGAAGACTCCCTTGCAGTTGGGATTGACGCAGCAGTTGGCGCTGTTCAGATACTCGACCAGTGTACGGGGTACGTCAGTGGGCCCGGGTCGCTGGCCGCTGGCCTTCACAATTCGGCCAGCCAGCTCCAGCAGCGTTGGTGGCTTCAGCGCCATATCCTGAACGAAACGCACCACCAGCGGATTATCACGCAAGCTCAGCTGTAAAAAGAGAGACAGAGAGAGAGTTGCACATTGAGTCGGTGAACAATGCTAATTTGTGGTAGTCAGCAGGGATCACCAACTTCAGTCAGATTTTTCAGGGCCACAATATCCTTGGGCAAGTGCCGCAAACGATTCTTGTGCAGCAGCAGTGACTTCAGGTTCTTCAACCGCGCTATGCTCATCGGCAGATGCTCGATGAGATTGTCGCAAAGCACCAGCGCCTGCAACTGGCTCAGCGAGCCGACTGCCTCGGGAACTTCAGTGATTAGGTTGCCACCTAACGATAGCACATGCAGACTGCAAAGACAACAAAACAGAATCGGATTTAGTACAGATAGTAACTGGCAAGGAGTAAGGAGTAAGTTTCACATAGGTTAGGGGTAGGTCCCGGCCCGATTTATTATTCGTAACTTTATAACACTGGTCGGCACGAAGAGTAGTAAGAGACACGAAGTTAACGATTTGCACTGAAGAAGCAACAGCCGAATGTGCATTGCCGAAGTCATTTCGTAAATGTGTAGTTGCCAACTTTATCCCTATACGAAAAAGAAAGGAACCAGAGAACTGCAAACTCATACTCATATATTCACACTCATAAATCAAAGCAGATTACATCAGGTGACTACCTTATATAGCCGAAAACTGAATTAGAATGGACGCGTGGGAGAGGCCGGGGGCAGTGTTTCTGGCAGCGGCTGCCTGACAGCTACTTGCTTGCGTGTTTGTATGCACGTGTGTCTATGTATGTACCAGCTTCGTGTGCTGCATAATCGCGAACTCCGATGCATTGATTTTCAGAGTTCGCCTTGCATATTTCGTAGATACTTAACGAAGGCCTATCAGTACGCAGCTAGCTTCGTTGAAATGATAAAATATGCATGATGAGTATGCCGACACTGCTCTTTAATAAACTAAATTTAATACATATAAATAAATTAAATAAATATCAATTTTGTCCAATAAAATTCCTTCTCGTATAACCACTAGAATAATGCATTTTGTGAGCGCCCTTTATACCGGTTGGTCCCAATAAGTGTTAAGCCGCTCCTGTCCAAACATATACCCATACATACATATATAACAATGCAAGATCGTAAGTATGTATATTAAAACTTCTACATACATACATACACACTTACAATGTATGTAAGTGTGGTGCGTTGTCTAAGTTTAGCTATCAACTCTGTTTGCCAGCAGTGGACGCAGACGCGGACCCCAATATCGCGACAGTTGTCACAAAGTTCGAGGCTAGTGATAACCAAAACTAAAATCCCTCCGAATTCCATCGTCATAGCCCCGCTTACCCCCTACCCATTCCCCTTCACTGCCCAGTATCTTGGGTTTTTGCAAGCTCTTTTGGCAATTGTTTTCTATTTGTTGATAATTTGGTGCTTTTGTTTATTATTGTGATTGTGTCTATATATATATATATATATACTATACTATACTATACAGATATTAATATTATATGTATGTATAACGTATGTCTATATCTTTATGGGCTCAGTGCAAATCGTTCGACTCAAGTACGTGTTTATTTCGTTGAAATTGGCTTTTATGATGCCCCCCGTTCCATCCTGCCCCATCCCGTCCAGTCCCGTACCGTTCCCGTTCCCGTTCCCGTTCCTTGACCGAGGCACTCGAAAATGGGTATACTACGAGTACGTTATCAGCTGTTGTTGTTACAGTTCTATATAGAGCCGACGCTTGACAACAACGTAACCATCGTCAGCGGCGACGGTGCTCTTCCCACTTAACACTCCGACACCGCCATCACTACCACTACCGTCGGCTCTGCCACAAACAGTGGAATGGCCATGGCTGGGGCTGTGCGGGGTGCGGGGTGCGGGTTTCAGACACGCGCGGAACTCTGTTAACAAAGCAAACAGCACCAGACGTTGGCCTTTGCATTGGTTTGGATCATGGATCGCAGCATTGATATTGTTATTGATATACAATATATAAATACAAGTGACTTTACCTTTGCATCTTCCAGATATCCTTGGATATGTTCGAGATCTTGTTGCCGCCCAAATACAGATACTTTAGCTGGCGCAGTTCGGTAACCTGTTCTGGAAAGTGTAACAGCTGATTGCCGCTCAGGTTGAGCTCCTTCAGCGTGGAGCTGCCGTTGCCGTTAAGCTGTTTGCCCAGCAATGATTTGGGCAGCGAGCAGTTGGTCAGCAGATTGTTCTTCACGATGAGCGTCACCAGCGGCAGCTGGCAGATGGCATCCGGCAGCTGGGTCAGTGCATTGGAGCTAAGATCCAGTATCTTGAGATTGGTGAACTGGAGCAGAACACGCGGCAATCCCACCAGCCGATTGTGATTGAGCAGCAGCGTCTCAATGTCGCTGCTCGACTTGAGCAGCAGCTTGTGCGTGGAGCTGAGGTTATCCTCCAGCGTCACCAGATCCAGGCTCATGCGACCAAAGTCAATGGACTTTTGTTCGCGCGAATCTGTATCCGAGCTATCCGATGTGTAGACCTCCATATCGATATCGTTGATCGACAGAGCCCGTGCCAGTGCCAGCTTGCTGTTGAGCTTTTGATTTCTTTAGGGCAGCAATTGGTATTTGTCTTGACTAATTCTCTAATTGCGTTTTGTTAATGGCGCAAAAAAAAATCAGCAAACTAACAATAACAGCAAAAACAAGAAAAAAATATTACAAAACAGAACAAAAAAACAATAAACTAACAAAGTCTCGACTCCACTTAAAAAAGCCAAACACGCGCACGCTCGTTAAGCACAAAAGCCAACTGATGACTGAAACTTGAAGCGACAGACGAGACCTTCGACTCTGCGACGACTGCAACAGCCTACTGGCGATAGCGTAGGCGACGGCAATGCGATCGCGATCGACTCCGCAGCAACGTTCCCACCCGACTGAGGCAGCTGAGACAGCTGCCGAAGTCAGCACCAGTGCCACTGCCAGTTAGCCACATCTTGTTATCAACGTCGTCGTCTTCAACGTCACACACTCGTTCCATTGGCTGCGATTCGTTTTGGCTGGCGCATAAGGCGTATGCGTAATGGTCAAGCTGCGAACACGATCACTCGAGTGTGAGAATGGTGCTGAAGGGCACGGGGCAAGTCTCCGAGTTCCCAGTCCAGTCCCGATTTCGCTCCCGCTCCCTCAATGTGCATGCGATCAAAGGTACATGAGCGTGTCGAGCGGCTCCTTACGTGGGTGGGTTGACCAGTTTTTTATGGCCAGCTGAAGTGGTTTGTCGTTAGAACGTTTGATAAAGATCAAATGCATTAAGAGGTTTATTATTTAAATATATTTATTAACTTATTAAATACAACTTATTAATTTTCAATTAAACAATCAAGTTTTTATTGCCTTAGAGATTGCCTGGCGTTGATTTAGGAACAGCTCAAATCGAGAAGTGCTGCTGGCTAATATCGAACGATTGAACAAATCAGAGGGCAATCCTCCATTTGTATAGATCTGTGGGGTCGCTTGAGTGAGGTGGATATCCTTGTGACATAGTGGGCCCACCGAGTTCACTTGAAAGATGGGGCTTAAAGTTTACATTGGCAGTCGATTAACATGAAAATGGATCATCTAAATGTTGCATGCTTTTCAGTCAATATTCCAAGTACTCGGAATTAAGTAGCTACAAATCACAGACTACTTATCCTTTGTACAGACTTTCGTAATCCTGTGAGTTTTTATACTCGTACTCTATATAGAGTAAACGAGTAGATTGTATTCATGCAGATGTATGTGATAGGCCAAACGAAGCGTTTCCGATCCTATAAAGTATATATATTCTCCATCAGCATCAACGGAAGAGTCCATGTAGCCATGTCCGTCCGTCTGTCCGTATGAACACCTAGATCTCGGAGAATATACAAGCTAGAGTGCTATGTAGGCTTCTCTAGTATGTGCGCAGATCAAGTTTTCTTTAAAATTTTACCACGCCCCTAACGCCCCCTACCGCCCTCGCTAACCGATAAAAACCTTATATCTTCCACATTTTGCGATAGCTTTAGTTAAATGTAAATTTGTATCATTAAGATCGGATAAGAACTGTTGACAAAATCACTAAAAACGTTTTCCATTAAATTCATTCTTAAATATGTATCAAACATACATATATAAACAGAGACCTACACGTATTAATACATGCACACGTATCCATGCATCATGCTATACCATTGCTACGCGAGAGAGGGATAGAGACGCCCACTTTTTAGAGTGATCGCATACAAATTACCGTCCATTTTGGTGTTTTTATTTCATAGTTTTTTGTTTTTCATTTGAATTGAACCAAATTTGAGTCTGTTGTCTCCTAGAGAACACTGACCAAATTTGATACGGATCGAGCGACTATATCATATAGTCTCCATAGAACCCATTTTTTTGGAGTGAACACAAAATGTTTATATTTCATTCAAATCGAACTAAATTTGGTTTTTGGAGGTCTCAAGTCCGTTGACCGAAGTTGAGCGGTCTGCTATATTATGTAACAGTTTATTAGGTTAGTTAAGAATGTATTAAAAATAAATATTATCAAAGTATAGTTAAGCTAAGTACGAAGGTATTTAATTTTAGGTTGGTTTTTTCTCTGTGTGTGGTTAATGTATGACAGTGTACATACAGTCTACATATGAATATCTTGGCTCTTGTCACCAGCTACATGTGGCTGATTAATGCCCCAACGAGCGCGAGTACTTCTATAATGCCAGACTTTTATGGCTGCTCCGTCAGAATGTCTGCTGGACGTGGCTTGGCCTGGCGAAAAGTAATCAAACGGCCCACTTCATCAAAAGTAAACATCCATATAAATGTTTTTGCGAGACTCTGTCGCTGTCGTTGTCGTTGTCGTTGTTATATGTATATTTATAGGCTGTAGCTGTGTTGCTGTCCTGTGCTAAGCGCTTCTAATCAAATCAAGTCTCGGGCCTCTGTTCTATTAGCACACGCACCCGCTGCGTCTCTGGTTGGCCGGCAGCTGGACACAAGTGGCATGCAAAAAATATGGTTTATTATCGCGTCATTTGGAACCGCTTATTCTTTTTTTATTTTGGCTTTTGTTGTCTGCGTCGCCCGCCTTATCAGGCAACAGTCACCAAAAAAACAAAACGCCATCCCGACTTTGGCAGCGTGCATTGCTTACATACATAGCTATACTATATAGATAATTATAAGCAATTTATGGGTTGTTCGCAGTCCAAAAATTATATATCAAATATCTGCGCATTGTCGTCCTAGTTCGTGCGCGTTTTGGTGAGACAAAAATCGCATGCGCGTTTTTGACGCGTTTCTGTTCGCGTTTGCACACGTTGCAAATAGAAACCTCAGCCTAAGTAGCAAATATCACAGCACAACACAGCTGTCGTCAGCTGTGTGATAGTGTGTCTGTGTGTGTTGGTCCTTATCACACCTAAATTCAATTTCTATCAAAACAAAATGAATTATGTACAACAATAACAGCAATAATAGTTGTGCTAAAAGATTAAAAACAGCGACGCGACAATTTTTATACTCGTGCTCTAGTAGAGTAAACGAGCATATTGTATTCGTGCATATGTATGTAACATATGTATGTCTAAGACCCCATAAAGTATACATATTCTCGATCAGCATCAACAGCCGAGTCGATCTAGCAATGTCCGTCTGTCCGTCCGTATGAACACCTAGATCTCGGAGACCGTAAGAGCTAGAGAGTCCCAATTTGGTATGTAGACTTCCCTTGTAAGGAGCATCTTATAGTCGGAATATCGACTATAGCGTTCTTACTTTTTGTAGTTGGAGTCCTTGTTATTCAAAATGCTTTTGCTGTTCTTATAGCTATTGTAGTTGTAGTTGTCGAATAGCGAAATACATACAAAAACAACTCACACAGACGTACAAATGCGATGAGTTGAGATGATTTTAGCCCTGACTATAAATCGCATTTGAAAATCTATCCATCTATTAAACATAGTATGGATCTGTCATGTACCTGCATTTGTCGCCCTTTGTTAGACTAGATGTGCCATTGACTTTCATAGACAGACGGCGGAGACGCACTACGATTGCAAGCAAGCCTCGGGCGATACCCTCTATGACACCCAATTCACAAATATACTGGCATAAATCCCAGCTAGACCACACATCAAGCTGAAATGATGTTCAGTCATTCTGACCAGCGATTATTTCCGAGTGGCCAAGGCAGTTCAAAAAACGATCAGATGAAATATGGAAGAAATGCTAAATGCCTGTATACCAAAGAATAGCTTAGAATTACATGGGCAGAGAATGATTCACACGTAGTTGAATGTGTGTTAATGCGGCAACCTCTGGTTGTAACCATGTGTTCTACACATCTACTTCATAAGCTTTTTGCATTTCATATACATATGTGTTTATCACATCACCACAACAGCTATTTATCATTGCCCATCGTGTTAAGCTGACAACAGAGTGCACGCGGGGACGAAGCTGAAGCCGCATTCCTTGTGTTTCTTCAAATACGTCTTCGCCTGCCTATGCTTACATTTAATATAGTCCATAAGTTTTCTGCCGCAGAACTTTTCGCCTTCAACTAATGTTGATGTAAGCGTATGCTTGTCCTACACTGCTCGTGAGAAATACGAAAAAAGAAGGAGCTTCTTACATAGGAAATGTATATACGGTTCCATTGCAGCTGCAGAAATCTGGCTCCAATCAAAGTAGGTCAAAGTAGTCAGATATACTTGCAATAATTTGTATACAGCTGCATTTTGGAGTTAGGTACACCCTTAAAAATAAACTATCAAGTCGCTTCCGATCCCATTAATGCACCAAATTATTTAAGGTTAAAGGTTTTTAATATTTCTCATAGATGTGCTATCATATCTCATGTGTTATCAATAAAGTTTGTTCCCTGCAAATCAGCCTTCCTGATGGTAAATATGTGGAATATGTATACTAATACGTTATCTAACTTTCGCTCAAGACGTTTGCTTTTTTCAATATGCAGTATTGTGCTAAGTTTTTCGTTCGTGTATCAGTTTGTGTGTATTGTGCTTAATTTCGGTTTCGATTTTCACGCAAACCTTTATTAAAACTGCATTAACTTATTTTTATTTTTTATTGTGCAAATAAAACGAAAAGCTGGGTCATAAACATAAGCATGCAATTGCCAACAATCCTATATTTTCTTTTGTACTTATCGTGCTGTGTGTTTGTTTTTGTTTGTGCTTGCGGTCTGTTTGTAAGCTTATGCTATTTTTATACTCTTCGCTGCTTGTTGTGATATTTGTTTGTGTTTAGCCATCGCTATATTGTATTGTTTGTTGTTTGTCATTTACATATTCCGTCAGTCTGCTACCAGCGACCCAGTGAGAAATTTATCGAGTCCTATTGCTAAATAATTTTTTTTCAATGTCTGACTACTTACAAAAAAGTTGCTCTCTGATTGACTCTATTAACCCTGTTCTTATAGAGCCAAAATCTCCTGAGCCAACTACTCGATAGTTGCAGTCCCCAGCCCGTACAGCGGTTGCCTAGTATTGATGGTTCTTTGACTTTTTCCGAAAGTAGCATACCTATTGCTGTGGCTGCCCTGCCTAGACCGCTTATCGGTGTTCCAAAGCCGAAGATGCTCTTTATTTCTGGACTAGCCGTAGATTCTGCATCAGAATATGCTTCCGCCTATGTCGAGGTAAAAAATGGTTTACATAGTTTGAAGATTAGGGTAGAAAAGTCTAGGTTTAATGTTACGCCCAATATAGCTTCCTTCAACATAAGTGTTCCGGACGACTATTTTGACATAATCTGTCAAAAAAGTTTCTGGCATGAGCACCTAGTCGTGAAGGAGCTTAAAGCCAGAACTAGAAATTGGCTACCGATTAGACTTCCTGCTACCGCACCATCCGTATCCGCTAATATAGATCCAAACAAGTAAGAACGCTATAGTCGATATTCCGACTGAACAGATACTCGTACTCAGCATTTATTCAATATTCGACACACTCTAAGGTATGAAAAAAGTTTTTTTTTGGGTGGGGCGTTCTCCCTCAAAATGTTATGTAACGATTGTGTCCACAATTATTATTCGATCTTAAAAAACTTGGCAAATCGGCAGGTTATGTGATTATAAATATACAAACCGAATTTCAAGTAAATGCCTTAAAATTTGTGGAAGATATAAAGTTTTGCGGTGTTCATTGGCGGGAGGTGAAGTGGCAAAATTTAAGAAAAACTTAATCTGCCGCCCCACAAAGGGTGTCTACATACCAAATTGGGTCTCTCTAGCTCTTACAGTCTCCGAGATCTAGGTGTTCGGACAGACGGACATGACTAGATCGACTCGGCTATTGATGCTGATCAAGAATATGTATACTTTATGGGTTGTTAGACGATTCCTTTTGCCTATTACATACTCTACTAAAGTACGAGTATAAAAAGTACACAGAATTGTAGTAAGAGACTTACATCATGGCATCTTCACAGGTGTGGCGAAAATCACCAAGCCTCACAATGCAAACAACCCATAGACGCGCAGACTACCTGCATTAACTGTTGTGGAAACCATATGTTACCAGGAGTTTCTTCGCCGATCAATGGGGCCTGCAAGAAAGGCGAATAATTCAAATTTAAGATTGGTCATTTCAATTTTAGATAGCAGCAACAGTTTCCTACCTTGCAGTCTAATCGTCGCAAGAGAACCAATATTTCAACAATACAACAGCAACCAACTCAACAACAGCGACATATTGTTCAACATCAACCATCTGTAGGCATTGGAGAAAATACAGGAGTCTCCAATGTTGCAGTAGCAAAAGGTAATTCCATTACAATAACCTTCAAAGATGGACCTGCTCAGCGTCCTCTTCATCATCTACAAGCGCAACAGATGTTGCATCAACAACGTATGAATAATCAGCAACATAATTCATTTGAAGTTCACGCACTGTTACAACAGCAACAGTTTCAGGAATGGCAACAGCAGATCCAAAAACAACAGCAGTTTCTTTTGTGGTTGCAACAGCAGTAGCAAGAACAGCAACAGTATAATAGCCAAGCCAATCAACGCCTCGAAAAACTTGAAAAAATAGTATTTGAAATTACCAACATGATTAAGAAATGGGCTGGGGATGGACTTAATTCCCAGTTTCAAAACAACGTTTCAGCTTCCCAATGAATTCACTACAGGTTCTTATCTCGAATGAAAACGGCAATTCAAGAAAAGTTAAAGAAGTTGAGCCCTTCACGCACAATATGCCTTCTATCCAGCATTTAGGCCATCGCGTAATAATAATAGCGTTGGCGGAGCAGCGGTATTCGTGAGGACCTTTCTTTTCTTCAATTTTTCACAAAGGGTCAGTGAGATACGCGGCATACAAATGTCATCAGTAAAAGTAGCCACAGGACTGCAAGTATCAGGATCGAGGAAAGACACTTTATCAACACACTACTTGCTTGCGAACAAAAGTATTTGATTGGTGGTGACTGTGGGGAGACACATACAATTCACCTCGGGGGCGAGAGCTAGCAGAAGCCATCTCTGTCACTGGAGCCAAAATCCTTGCAGCTGGACCAACCAGGTCCCAATATGTGCTCAATCAATGCCTTCCTGCATTGACTTTGTAGTGCATCATGGACTACCAGATTCTCGAGCAACTATAACTCAAAGCTAGGACTTGGACTCGGATCATTTGCCCCTTATCATCAGCATTGAGACAGATGGTACTAGTGTCAATCCAGGCCCTGTTTAGTCACCAAGCACACTGACCTGCTTGTCTTTAGGCAACAATTGGAGAGATCGATTCAGCTGAATACTACGCTAAATTCTGTTGAAGATATTGAAATGGCTGTTGAAAACTTCACAGAAAGTATTTACAGGGCTGCGGCTGTCTCAACGCCTCCTGTTCCTCCAACGGGCACGACCTATGGAATAGTACTAACAAGAGAGGCCAGAGAGCCTTTGACATAGAACAGGAGACTCTGAAAGTGCGCAATCCGATTTCAAGATCCGAATTTCATGGAACCGGACTGCGAAGTATTTATGAGATATCTCAAGGTAACTTCGAAGCAACTTTTTTGAGCAGAAGCTGGCTTCGTGGAATTATACCGTGGATGCTAGATATTCGCTTTGGAAGTGCACTAAGTCCCTTAAGAGACAACCGTTTAGACAGGTTCCCATTCGGTGTCCTGGCGGCAAACTTTGCAGAAATGAAGAAGAGCAGGCCAATTCATTTGCACAGCATTTAGAGACTAGGTTCACGCATTACTAATTCGCCACGATGGAGCAGTATAGAGAGACACTTGATAGCTTACAGACACCTCTGCAGATGTCCTTAACCATTAAACCTGCCAGGATTGAGGAGATTGCTGAAGTCATCAAGTCCCTACCGAGAAAGGAGGCTCCTGGCATCGACAGGGTTTGTAATGCCACATTCAAAGCATTACCAACTCGGGCGATTCTCTACATAGCGCTAATCTTTAACGCCATGTTAAGGGTGCAGTTCTTCCCAAAGCAGTGGAAGATGGCAGTAATTCTGATGATCCATAAGCCTGGAAAAGAGGACCCTGAATCGTATCGGCCAATAAGTCTCCTGTCTTCCCTATCTAAGGTGCGGGAAAGGCTTATTGCCAATCGAGTAGGTGCCAGCTTGGTTTTCGAGAGGGACATATCACTGTGGAGCAAGTTCACAGATTGACAAAGCACATCCTACAGGCCTTTGACGATCTAGAATACTGTAATGCTGTCTTCATTGATATGCAACAAGCATTCGATAGAGTTTGGCATATCGGCCTACTGAGCAAAATTAAAAAGCTGTTCCCAGAACCATACTACGGAGTTCTACGTTCATACTTGGAAGAACGGATAGTTTATGGTCAGGGTCAGGAACAACTACTCGACTCCTTGTCATATGAGAGCTGGAGTTCCTCAGGGCAGCGTCCTGGGCTCGCTGCTCTACTCAATATATACTGCAGATTTACCCTGCCCTAGCGAGTATCATATGGAAGTTCCCAGGAAGGCTCTACTTGCTACTAATGCTGATGATATTGCACTGCTTTAGAGCTCTTAATGTCGCAATGAGGCAGCAGGTGGACTCCAAGAGTACCTTACCACATTGGCTGCCTGGTACAAGAGATGGAATCTAAAGGTCAATCCACAAAAGACCACCAATCCCTGCATCACCCTGAAGGCCCCCATTGACTACGCCCCACCTATACAATTGAAAGCGTAACTCTGGACCAACCATTGTTGGCTAAGTATCTCGGTATCACCCTTGCCAAACGTCTAACTTTTGGCCCTCACTTGAAAGCTACAGCTGGAAGATGTGGTCAAAGAATGCAACAACTGCAGTGGCTGATCAACAGAAGAAGCTCCATGTCACTCAGAGCCAAAAAAACAGTCTATGTGCACTGTATAGCACCGATCTGGTTATACGGAGTGCAGATTTGGCGAACTACAGGTGCATAAAGGTACTGCAAAATCGTGCCATGCGTGCAATTATTATGTACGCGGCTCCACCCTTAATCGCGACCTGAATCTGCATACAGTGGAGGAGCAGATTGGAAGGCACACTAGTAGATACAGTGAGAGACTAAGAAGACACCACAGTATGCGTCGCGAGATGCTTACTCCCTGTCAGAACTTTATGGCGATTAAAAAGAACGGGTTTTTGCCAAAAAAAATTGGACAACTTTAAATTCCCCCTCTCAAAACGAGAATATATGCAAGTTCTCATGCGTACAGCTTGCGGTTTGGTCCTATTATTAATTATTATTCTTGTGTCGTTATGATACTGTTTCGGCATTGTACGGATTGAACTAATTAATCTAATTAAATAAAAAAAAATCGGGCCACTATATCATATGGCCCCCATAGAATTGACTTTTTTTCGGAATGAATGAAACATTTTTATTTTTTATCCAAATCGAACCAAATTTGGCTCGCATTCATTTTAAGATGTCTTATGTCTGTTGACCAAATTTTATTCTATGCAAACAATTATATCATGTAGCCCAAATGAAAGCTGTTTTTTCGAAATTAACAGAAAAGTGTTTTTTTTTTTTCATCCAAATCGAGCCAAATTTAGTTTGTATATATATTAAGAGGCCCCACGTCCGAATTGGTTCGAAGTTGATCACGAGCGGCTTGCTATATTTTATCTGTCGAGCAAGCTTGACTGAAGGCGGTTCTTCTTTTTTTCCTGGAAAGTCTCAGCCGGTTCCTCCTCGTTTGTGCCATCCAAACCACTGTTGGCTTTGGGGAACTTAGGAGACTCGACTTCTTTGGCTTTGTTCATGTTGGCGCCAGCTTTGAAAGTGAAATTTATTTATTAAATGTTGCTTGCAATTGTCGAAGGCTTCATGAAATGACAGCTAAAAGATAAGGAATAAAAATAAAAATTATTTTAAATTTTACTATGGAAAATAAAACAAACAAGTAAAAACGCTATAGTCGATATTCAGACTATAAGATCTACTATACTACTACGATCTACTATAACGATCTGCGTTTATACTAGAGAAGTCTACATACAAAATTTGGTGACACTAGCTCTTATAGTCTCCGTGATATAGGTGTTCATACGGATGGACAGACAAATAAACGGACAGACGGATAGACGCATAGACGGACATGGCTAGATCGACTCGGCTATTGATGTTGATCAAGAATATATATACTTTATGGGATCCGAAACGCTTCCTTCTGCCTTTTACATACATGTGCTCGAATACAATATACTCGTTTACTTTACTAGAGTACGAGTATAATAACCAAATTTCAAATTTGCAACAATAACTATTTTCTCAAAGCTATACAAAATTTCGTAAGAAAAAAGGAAAGCTAGCTTCCGCTTGCCAAAGCTTATATACCATTTACATTATAAATTCACATTGTAAATATATACAGTGCACAGTGGTCTGGCTTGTATGCAAGCTTTAGCCAAAAACACTTCTAAGTCGATATTCCGACTACAAGATACTTGTACTCAGCATTTATTTAAAACTCAACGCACTCAAAGTATGCAACACTTTTTGGGTAAATGTAAATTGTATGCGTGAAAACGTATGTAACAGATAAAATGATTTTTTCCTACGCCATAAAGTACATATATTCTTGATCAACGGACTCGATTTAGCCTTATCCGTCTGTCCGTGCTGATGCACACCATGATTTAATATTCGACACATTCGAAAGAATGCAACACTTTTTGAATTAATTTCTTTTGGCTTTCATTCAAAATGTTTTTTTACATTTTTGTGTACAATTATTATCCTATCTTAATGAAATTTGGCAAATCGGTAGATTATATCCCTATGCATATACATAATAATAATAATAATACATAAGAAGCGCATATTTAACAAAATGCGTTAAGATTTGGTGGATATATAAGGTTTTTATCGATTTGCGGAGGGGGCGTCCGAGTCCAAGCTCTTCAATGTTTTTCACTAGCCCTCCTGCATTCCATAATCCGATTTTTAATTGTAGGCTAATCATTTTGAAATAAGCTTCTGCACCAGGTCACGAAAGGCTTTGTTTGCCTCCATCGTATCCTGTATAAGTTAAAACATTTGGCCCATTCTGCTATTTAAGTCATTTATAGCTTTTTCCAATATTTTAAATTTGCTATTGAAACGTTGATCTTCAGCACCATCGAACAACCGGAAGGTATCCTGCATTGTGTTCACGCAAAGGTTGTTTTTCTCTGCACGTGATCTTATGCGTAGGAAAAGCCACTCCTAACAGTTGCTTTGAAATGACTTGTACTTTGACTAGATAATTTTTATTTTTGTTACTGGTTGGCAGTCCATTTCCGGTAATCTTGCAGCTGGTTTCAGCTGCTTGCCCAGCTCAATTCACTATGACTAAGTTCACACGATTTCGACCCAGTGTAGTGGTCGCCTGAGCATTTACAACAAACTGGCTTTTTAAGGCGTATGCGTATGCCCGAAATCTTGACATCTAAAGCATTGCACCAATTCTAAGCTTTGCCTTCATCAAAGTTACTCTGTGCCTACCAATTTAAATAATTTTAAGTGCCTCAATTTGGTGTCTTCTTTAGGTTTACGTAAAACATGTGTCTTGTTTTTATATTATTTATTTCTTCATAATCATCTTCATTGATTTCAATATTACACCGGTCTGGTTTTTTGGGGCAATAAATGTTCATGACTGTACAGCCCTTATCAGTAAAGGTGTGCCCAATTAATTGTTTTGGTACATTTGGGTGAATATCTCGTATAAGTAATCTGATCGGAGTATCTCCTCTGATGGTGCCAAAATTCGCAATTTTGTTTGGTCAGTCTATCAACAACTGCTCGAAAAACTTTAGAATCTTTTGTATATATACGCGAAACTTCAAACCACGATGTACGAATGTCATACTCGTCTGCTGTAATTACAGAGTTGAGTGCCTCTTCGAGTTTGCCCAACTTGTTTACTTGCGGCACGCAGATAGCTGGAGGATTTGGCATTATGATTTTCTGCTGATCATAGCCAGCTGCACTTTGTTTGCTGGCTTCTATTTGCTCATGTTGATCATCTTCATCCAATTCCATTACAGAATCAACTTCTTCAGTCAGCGCTGCGTAGCGATTATTTTGAAGTGCTACCGATGAGGTGGTAGCAAGAGTATTGTTTTGACGGCCCTTGTTTTTTAAGGCTGTGTGTGTATTTTTCTGGATTGCTTTTGACATTTTGTCAGCTCTTTTTTGCTTTTTACGAAGAGAGACCATCGGCATCCGAAATGTGCAATCTTTTGCTTGGGGTAATTTTTGGGCTAAGCTTGAGTTAGAAACTTCAGCTGTGTTTGATCAGGAACATATGCTGCCAGTTTGGGCGCTTGCTATTTTGAGTAATTTGGTTGACAGCTTAAATTTGAAAAAGTTAATGTGCTCCTAGTAAGTGTGTTTGTAGATGTTGAGATCAAGTTACTATTTTTGGCTAGATTGGCACGAAACTCTGCAGGTGTACCAGCTATTTTTCTCATATTTTCAATGCAGAGAGCTTACCACTAAGGTGGGGATGAACAGACGACTCTTCAATTCACAAAATTAGTTTATTTCAAATTTGCGATTGCCCAGCATCAATAATTATTTGTGAAATGTCCAAAGAACAGAGCAAAGACAGAGCAAAGGCAACGCAATGTATTTGTTGCCCCTATTTTGCGACTGTGCGCGGGGTGAGGGGAATGACTTGCCCGAAGGGCAGAAAATGTAGCTACACCATACATCGCTTAATGCTTTTTGTTTATGTCAAATTGCTGACACCGCGTGAAGCAGGGCCAGAATGTTGAGAAATGTGCTATTTTTTAGCACACAAGCGAATGCAGCGATTAAAGCAGAATAGAAAAAACAATTTGGCTTGAGCGCGACACACCCTATCTCTATGAAAGCAGCATAGGTAAACTACAATAGCAGATCATCAACTAGGAGAGGATTTGCCAAAATGTTATCTAACAGCATTTTTGTAATTCTATGGGCACCTTTCCGGTTCTTTGCACTTATTGAAAGACCATTGGAGCTGTCTGATATATAATATTTTAAGAGAATGTCGCAATGTCGAGAGTATTTGAATAAGAAGCAGAGTTGAGGGTCTATCAGTTTGTCTATGAAAGCAGATTGCCACTGATATTTTTTTTTTTTATTATTTAATATCACTAGAATCGTTCAGTGCTTTCTGAACTTAACCTAACGTATAAAGGGAAGGGTAATATGGATACACAGGGAAGCCTTAAGTAACCCTACGAGTAGGGAGATCAGTGGAATGTATTCTCTTCAGACGTCGGAGGGGTATAGGGTCCGCAAGATTGTACGCCAACTAGTTAGGGTGCATCGCGAGCTTGTCGACGTATCGGCTGCTGTGGCGGTTAGTCTGGTACAAGTCTCATGTCGCTTTGGATGGCACTATTGGTGACGACCCTTAGCCTGTCGAGCTTTCTCCTAAAGGCAGTGCCCCATACCTGGATGGCATAAGTACATATAGGCGTGATAATGGCTTTAATTAACAGACTCTTGGTTGACAACTGAAGCTTGCTTAAACACAGGAGCCAGTCAAGCTTTTGGAGTTTCTTTAGGCCCTTGACTTTTTCTGGCGAAATATGGGCTCTCATATTAGTTACCTGTCCAGGTGGATACCCAAGCATCAGTGAGAGCTGACGGTTTTAATGGTGCCACCATCATAGGTGAGACCAGTTGAAAAGAGTCGCCGAAGAGAGGTCACACAGGACGATTTCGCACTATTGATGGCAATGTTCCATCTGGCAGACCATCGCTCCATTGCATGCAGCCATTCCTGCACTGCTTCGAAGGCGGGTTGTAGCCACGAGTGGGACGCGAGCATGGCAGTGTCGTCCGCGTAAGTGGCCAGGAGCAGCTTGGCAAGCGCAGAAACTTCCGTGTTGTTGACGGGGCCTGGCATGTCAGCAGTGTACAGAGTGTGCAAGAAGGGTCCAAGCACACTTCCCTGAGGAACCCGTGCATGGACCTGTACCAGGCAGGATCGAGAGTCCTTCACTGCCACATCAAATGTTCGATCAGTAATAAAAGATCTCAGGATGGCATAGTGAGGTGCAGGGAGTAAGTATAACACTTTGTTGTGGCCTGCATCCGTTGCAAATGTTATATGACACTATTTTGTGGCATACTTTTAGGCGAGCTGTGATAAACACGAAAATAGCATGAAATATCCATTCTAGTTTTGTTGATCTATTTTGTTTATTGGCTTCTTGAATACGTGACACATATATCTTACAAAGTATATATTTAAAAAAAAATATATATATGGATTTGGTTATTAATTGTTAATGGTTTTATAATATGTTAATTTTGTATTGTAAGTATGCTGTATGTATGTGTATGTTGTACTTTGTGTACCTTATTTTGCTTAAAAATGTCAACTCCGAATGAGCAACAGCACAAATAAATGCTTTGTATGTAAGCGAATGGGAAGAGGGGATGGGGATGTATGGCCTGCGGTTATGAGGGTACGGGTGACGAGCGTGTAAAAGGCCAGTCAGCTGTTTAATAACACACGGCAACAATATGACACTTTTTTTTGTATATTTGATGAGCCTGCCTACTTTTCTTTATAGATATATGGCCCCAGATGACAAAAACCCAAAGAAAAGTGTGTTTATGATGAAGCTTTTTTAAGGAACTTTTTAAATCTGAAGTTTTTTTATGTTTTTTTCCGAGGTGACCTTGCAGTTTTGCTCGTAGTTCGAAAAGCCCGCAGTCGATTTAATCTATACGGCTATTAAATATATCACCTATACACACGTTTACGTTTAAATCATTAGATTCGCAGCTATGTAATTTTGCATTAAAAAACCGTGTTTTGTTTTGGTATTCTTTTCGATTTTTTTTTCGACCTCTAGTGTCATCACTATGGGCCTTTTCGCGTTATGAGCAAAACTGAAGATCACCGCTGAAAAAAACGTTACAATGAATACAAAATTTTTTATATTCTTTAAAAAAAGTCACCATAGAAACATTTTATTATAGATTTTCATCATATGGGGCCCCCATACCCATCAAAAAGAAGATCTCAATAAAATATACAATTTTTGTGTTGCCTAGTGTAGATTATAGTATTGATTGTTGTGTTGTATTGGTCTCTCAGTTTTGATATAGTAAAGTATGGGTATATAGGCTTGTATATGCCTATATAGGTATGTGGATGTGTGCGTGTAAAGATTCCATTTAAAAGTCGCAACCATCTATATATAATGTATATATGTTTTTTAGGCAACAACTCTTTTTCTACGCTCTAGGTTTTTTTTTTATAATATGTGTGCAAATATGTATGTATGCATTTATATATATGTTTTAAAGTATGCTTTATTAATTTTAGTAGCAAAAAAAAAAAAACAAAGGAAATATAAAATAGAACAAACAAGTACTAAATCCTTAGGATGTGTGAATCTTCATCATCATTGTAAGATCTCTTTTTGTTTTAGTTAAAAAAAAAATCGCACTTAACTCAATACTGTCGATGTTTTAGTACACATTAAATGTATATATGGATGTTTTATGTATGTATGTATTAGCATGAATTAGCTTTACTTACAAGCTACTAAGAATATTTTAATGTAATAATAATAAATTATTAATCAAATATGCTTCTGGGTTAGTGAGCAAGATGGGGCAAGTTTTGGGATTTCTTTTTGGATTGGCAATTTGCAGTTTGGACTTGGATCTGCTTGGAAGAGCATATCATATTTGGGGCATTGTCAACGTCATCTCATCGAGCTCCACCTGGTTAGTGTCTTGGCTGTGCGGTGGGCCAGGCTATTTTGGCATCGATACGCTTGTAGGCCAGCATGCAGTGCTTCCCCTTGGCGGCGAGACGTGCGTCCTGCGGACACTCGGCATCGGTAAGCAGCGTCTCCTCGCCATCCACCAGCTTGAAGAGCGCATAGTCTTGGGGATTGGTGATGCGCGCCTTGTGCGCTATGATGCGGCACACCTCGCGGGTTGTCGTGTGCGGCCGCACGGGCAGTGTGCGCGTCTGCAGCGAGCCATTGCACTCGTCCGGTATGATGACGCGCAGCACGCTGGAGCAGGCGGGCAAACAGCTGGAACGCCACTGCAAAAGGACAAGATCGAAGTTAAATAAGATTGTGTCAGGTGCAGTGTTTCACGGCCGCTTACATCCAGGGAGCCGTTGCCGCTCTCGCCCTCGGATGCCATGAAAGTCTTCAGCACTTGCACGGCGCTGCACAGGGCGGTCAGATAGTAGCCGGGCTCGCCGTTGAGCAGCGTGGGCTGTAACAGACCCCACATGAACTCCGCTTCGATTTCGGCGCCTACAAAGCCACACTTGGCCACCACATAGACGAGCACGGGCAGAAAGTCATCGGCGCCGAGCTGCTGGCCACGCTGACAGCCGGTGGCATCGAAGACCGTTGAAATGACGCACAGGAAGAGCTCCAGCTTTTCGAGCGGCAGCTCCGCCTCCTGCAGGCGCCACAGCAGATTGGAGATGAGCCGCAGGGCCGTGGCCGATGGTGGCGTCACAGTTGGCCGGATGCCAAAATCGGCGGCCTCACGTTCGCAGGCATAACGCACATTCTGTGCCAGCAGCTGGATGTCTTCGCTGCGCTTGTAGTAGTCCACAAATATGCCATAGAGATGCTCTCGTAACGGCAGAACCACCAGCTGATGCATCACCGTCTCCAGCATGGCATCCAGATTGAGGAACTCATCGGCCTTAAGCCGGGCACGTGCCGATTCCAGTTCGGAATGGAACTTTCCCTCGCCGTGCTTAACCAGGTAATTCTTCATGCCGCTCATGAACTGGCGCATGTTGCGCATGATCACCTGGGGGGCCGCCTCCCTGGACTCCTTGGTGCAACATATGAAATTCTCGATATTACGGGCAAACGTGGAGCTGGGATCTTGCGCTAGTTGTAGAGTGTAGGCGCGCAGTGAATCACCGGGACCGCTGCTCTGTATGTTTACCTTATTGCGGGGATGGCCTGCAAGTAAGACGGAAATAAGGAGAAGGTAAAGATTAAGCATTTCAAATTAGATAAGTAGCAGTAATTCCTAAGCCTAGCCAATGGTCATCGCCATCACCACAACCGCATGGAAGCCTTACCAAATAGCAGCTGGCACAGCAGACGGAGTACGCGACGCACTATGTAGCAGCAGCCTCGTCGCCGACAGTAGTTCTCATCGGCGCACTCGCACCCCTTGCGATATCGCCTATACAGACGACGGCTCTGCGCCTGAAGCCCCAGACCCAGCGCCTGGCACTCCACAATGTGCGCCATGTTCAGCAAAATGTTGCCCTGTTCATCCAGATGGAAGAACTGCTTGATGTCGTAGTGGTCGCATGTGTTCTGATCGTCGGGATGGCAGGTGTCGATCTTGGCAGTCTCAGCGGAGCCCGTGGATTCGTTGCCCGGACTGGGTACAACATCCGCACTGGGGCACTTGCCAATGGCGCCCATTATGGAGCTTGCGAGCGCTTCAGTCTTCAGTTGCTGGCGATTGATTCGGCAGTCTTTGAGCACCTGTTGTGGACACGTGGCGCTGGAGGCGGCTGGAGCTGGTGAATAGGCCGGTCCAGAGGCTATGCTACAGAAGCTGCTGCTGGCATATTTGGACTTCTTGCACAGGACAGTCTGGGATAACTCTTGACTAGAGGACAGAGCTATGCCCGTCTGTATGTTGTCCACGAACAGCAGCTCCAGAAATTTGCGTTTGCGTCGCGGAGCTCGGGCTCTGCGCTTAACAGGCTGCGGCTGCTGTTCATCCAACTGTTCATCCGGTTCCTTCTCCAATTGAATGGTGGCCATGCTCTGCATGCTTGTGTTGTGCAGCTGTTGGGTGCGCTGCTGCAGCAGCTCCTCCTCGAAATCAGCAGAGAAGTAGTTCTCATGCTGAGGATGCTCCACAATCTCCCACTCGGCCATAATGTTGAGAAACATGGCCTCCTCCTTGTAGCATCGCACATGCTCTGGATCGTGAAAGAACTCCTCCGGCTCCAAGCGTTCAATGCGCTGCTCATCCAAACTGGATAGCGATTTGAACTTGTCCGCGCTAGCCAGTGGCTCGCATTCGTTCTGCGGGCGGCTCTCGGGGCGTGCGCGCGACGATCTTTTGAACCAGCTCATGATAAATCCTGTAACGGTTTTTGCCAGCTAATACGAATTGGCGAAAACGCAAGTTTCTCATCGGCACACACTGGCTGTGGCTACGTAGCGACTATATATATTTATATATAATCCCACGATATAAGGCTATATTGTTGGCTTCCGGTATGCAGGAGAAATGTGTCTAAATCCACTTGAATTGGCGAATCTCTTTGTGGAGCCGTATTCTCGCTTTGGCTGCCTGTCGTTATTCCGAGTATTTGTGTTGTTGTCGTTGTCGCTATTCCGTGTGTTGTTGCTCTAAATGCGGCCAATGCAAAACTAATTCTGAACTTCATACACATAAGTTTATAAGAATCCAGCGAAAATGTGCGGCTGCGACGTCAGCAGCGACTCAACGTCAACAAAAGATAGCAGAACATAACTGGAGCCGGAGACGCCGTAGCTGATGGCTAAGTAAACGCAGGCAGCGACTGCAACTGCGACGACCTATATTCACAAGGCATGCACAAGTCGCAGGTAGAATATGATGCTGAATTCGAGATTCGAGGCACCTAGGCGTTTTCGGGATTCCCGGGAAATTTCCGGAACAGTTCCAGGTACAGTTGCGCAAGCCCGCAAAAAAAAAAACGCCTGAAAGGGAATCGCCCTGACTCACAACCATAGTATGCAGGGTGTGTGTAATAGATGCAATGCTACACTCGAACAAATTTGTAGAAGTTTCACCAAATCTGTATGATTTCTAATTATGAGACAGACTATGCAGTAGATCTAGAGTAAGAATTATATTGGGTATGCGACTGTTGTGCCTAAGAATCCTGTGTTTTGAAAATCCTATTCATAAAGTATATATATTCTTGATCAGCATGATAGCCATGCCCGTCTGGATGTAGAACCGATTTGTATCGCAATGAACAACAAAGGGTTTGTTTTTCATCCAAATCTAACCAAGTTTGGTTTGTGTCGATTTTAGAAGGCCCCTAAGGCCCCTAGTCAGCGTTTTTACTTGTCACTTGTTTTTATTGAGGAGTGAGTCTTCTGGGAGAAATTGTGTATAGAGAATGTGTTTAGTTAATTGCTACTAATCGTATTGATTGCAAGAAAGCTTAATGAAGGCATTTTTGACTCGCAAGTATATGTCTCATGAGGCATACCAGATGGCTGGACTGTGCTACCCAAATCCGTCATTCAATAATGTAAATGAACAATAGCTAAGCTGTGCAGGGTGTGTGGGCTGCTTGGTACCTGACGCAACGCAAACTACACACTTGCTATACCGATGGGTCTGCGACCAGTCCTACCTGATGCTAAATGTTCAAACCACAAGCTGCGACAATTAGCTAATCAGCTTTAGTCAGAGAGTAGAGTCAGAGAGGGCAAAGTCTCCCTGCATGTGTGTACTACAGAGAGGACTTTTCAGGTTCAGCTGAGGCAGGCTGTGCAGCCACAAAGTAGGCAAGCCTTTCCTACCTGTGCTGGGTGAGTTGAGAACAATAATACAAACAAAACAGAACACAACAATCAGAGCATCCTTGCAGTAATCAGCGTACCAACCTTAGCCGCAGCCTTTCTCAGTGTGAGCTGCAAGGCGCGTGCTTATCAGGCAACAGACACGCTGGCTACGGTGCAAGCATAACGTCACCAATCACATCTAAAACGGTGGCTTTGTGTGCCTCCGTGCGTATCTGCGTGTTTGTGAAGTCCAAGCTGGAATCTATTTGTAATTCCTAGCTCAAATTGCATCAGCATATTAGGCTAAAAACACCGAAGCATTTGTCTGCTGCGCAATTCGGAAAAACCTTAAAAACGTTTACGGCGCTATTGCATCGTTTCTAGGTTAGGGTCAAAGGTGCCACAGGAAATGACTGGCTCTACCTCTAACGGTAATCTTCAAGTTGCTTCATGAGTTCAGCGTACGATTCCACTTAGCCAATAAGCCTATCGAGTTAAGATTTGGGCTTATCTTTAGTATGTGTGCAAACTCGTCTGCCTGGAAACTAATACTATTTTAGCCGTGAAATTCTAAATTATTTAACTTTACGATGCTGTGGCAGTGCAGAAACGAGGCAAACAGTAAACGAAAACGTAAACACAGTATCAAATAGCTGTAGACAACTGGCAAGCAGCTGGCAGCCCCACGTGTGAATTAAGGTGGACCAAATGTCAGTATATGGAACATTCTACCCGTAAGTTATAGAGACTTACCACAATTCCAAACCATCTCATCTGGCTTGTAATTGGGCTCTAAATCGTTGGAACATTCCATTAGTTAATGTAAATACAAAATGTGGACCGACTTACAGGTGGAATTTAATGGCGATTTCGATCAACATCAAGGTGAAATTTATGAGGGTGCACCTACTACACCATATAAGTAGTGTAGCATTGCATTTTTTAAGATTCTCTCTTATCATTAACCCATTGCCAACTGGTTGGGATTGAATATTTATCGAGTCTACCATAGGTGGCGTCGGCCACAGTGCGACCTAAATATAGAACAGGGTGGTGAGGAGTGGCATTGTGAGTCTTACTTGTTGTCCAAAAGCATATTGACTTTGTCTGGCCGTCGATGTCTAAATTTATAAGCCCCAGTCTCAGTCTCAGGCCTGGCACAAATTACGCATCCCATTCAAGCAACGCATCGACTCGACAGGGGAGGCAGGCAAAAAAGAAAAGGCGACGCGAGTTGATAAAAGCGCAGCAGTCGCGACGCAACGGTTCACATTCCAAAGTGCGACGGCTCCAATATTTGTGAAGACTCCGCGTTGTCGCCGTCCTCGTCTATTGTATTCCAAACTTATCAAATTTGTTTGGCTTTGCATGGGCTGGTGGTTAACTGCGACGCAGTTAATGCCTCTGCCGGAATGGAATGGAATCGGCGGAATCGGAATCGGTAGGCATGCTTTGCTAAAGCCTAGTATTGGAGTATATACATATGTATGTGTGTATATGTATTGCGCGGCAGATAAGTTTCGGCAAGGCTTTGTAGTCTCTGCTGCAGCTCGACAGTGGCACACTGAGCCTGAGGCAGCAGCTGATAGTCAGCTCGGCTATACCAGTTCTAAGCGGCTCTGGGAGCAAACTAAGGAACCCAAATAAGTATGTATATGTGGATGTACATATACCATAGCTAACGATCGTGCTTCATCTTCAAGTTTAGATGCATAAATTCGTTTTTGTTGTTGCTTTGGTAGTCTTTAGTTTTATTTTGCATTGCAAATTCAAACCCGTGCGTTCTCAATTGATCCGTTGTCAATCGATGAGCCAGGCCCAACGCCATCCAACGCCTTTGACAGCTCAGCTCTCGTGCTTGTTTTCATGGAGGCCATCCAGCGTAGCATGATGCAACAATAACAACTGATTGCACACTTCAATAGCCCGATGACGCTGGATGGAAGCGTGACAAGGAGAGACAATGCTTGGACTACTTCCCAATACAAGAAAGTATGCGAAGACTAGATTCAGGCTCAGTAGAAATTGTTGCCGTAGTTCAATCGTTGCAGCCGCTTCCAAGTGGACCATGGTGCCCAACGCTGCATAAGATAGCCATCAATAAGTTGCTCAAGCAGGCCAGCGGCCAGAGATCCTTCTGGAAGCCGTTTGTCTTCTCATTATAATTATAGTTGAAGCCTGTGATATCTTCATAAGCACACGTTCAGCTTGAGCTCAACCATTGACCTCACAACGTATGCAAATCCGTGCTCAATCCTTGCCAGCTGCTGTCGCAACCCTCACATAAGCCCTATTCAACTGCCCATAGCCCCCTTAGTTTATGGATGTACAACATATACTTACGCAATATCTCCCGATCCCTCATACTCGGATTGCGCAGTATGGTTGCCACCTTGGGCTGGCTTGCCTTATGGTTGTTGCTGTTGTTGCTGTTGGTGTTGTAGTTAATTTGGCTTCCAGCGCCGTTGTTTTTATTGGCCTTAAGCGTGTCCTGGTTGCAAGTGCTGTTACCGCTGTTGCTGCCATCTTTGGTGCTGCTGATTTCCTCGATGATGGTATCGTCCTCGGAGAGGGCGGCCCGACACCTAGATAGATGTATGGTGTCCGAGTTGATGGTGGCATCTTTTGATTAAACAATGCATTATTTACTCGTGCTATCAATGAGAAGCTCCTTTACAAATATAGCGCTTACCATCTTGGGGCAGGAAGGAGTCCCACTGGGACGAGTCCCATGGTTCTGAGAAGATGGTGCCGTCATCGGACTGCGCCGAGTCTATGACACCGAAGTAGGTTTGAGAGAAGGTAGCACAGTTGCGCTCCACATTGTCGTAGGCTGAGAGGCGACAACTGTTCTGGCTCTGGAATGACTTCTGGCTGCCGTCGAAATGTAGCTTCTCCTGCCCGAGACGTAGCGGCTGCAGGGGTGCACCAGACGGCATTGTTGTCGTCTGGGTCGGTGGGGAGCAGCGCACCACCTCCGGCAGATTGAGGTCCGGCATGCGCTTGGCTATAATCTGGTGCACTGTAATGGTTCGCTTTTTACCCAGACCCCCATCCCGACTGAGTGAGTTCTCCTTCTCCTGCCAATCGACTGCTGTGTCGTAGTCTGGACCGCTACCGGCATCGGAATCTGGCTTGCCCATGAACTCCCAGCTGCTGTCGAGCTGCCAGTGCTCGAAGCGATTTCGCGCCCGCTTTGTGGGCTGCTGGGCAGCTGGCAGTTGATTTGGCTTCTGTTTCAATTCGTCCAGGCTGCCGGCCATTTTCTCCAACTCAGCCGGCACCAGTAGGGGGGCAGTCACAGTTGCCAGGCCGCCTTTGAGCGGTTCCGAATGGCGTTGATTGGCCGGCAGCTGGCTACGCTGCTGGCGACGCAAGATGGCGGCGCTGGCTATGGCAGTCTGACGAAGTGCATCGGCTGGCTCCGCGTAGAAGGGGCTGCCCTGCTTGCTGCGGGATCCGGGCGTCTGAATGGCTGTCGGTGTGGTGTCGCCATCGTCGTCCAGCTGCTCGCAGGCCGACTGCGTCATAGCTGCAGCTGGTACCGATCCAGAGCCAGAGGCATTGACATTGGGCAGAAGGAGACCAGCTCGCGATCGTGGAGGAACATCGCCGGAGAACTGAAGAAGCTGCTGGCTGCCGTCTATAGTCGTGGTAATCTCCTCGCTGGGCGCCAAAAGCTGAGGTTTGCTCGCTTTAAAGGAAAAAGAGCAGGAAGAACAGACTTAGAAAATGAATTGATCGAAAGACTGGTGAGATGGGTGAGCAGTGCATTAACGCTCATCCATCGCCTCTCGACAGTTCCTAATTATTTCAACTACACATCCAAGATCTACTTACGCGTCTCAGCCAGAAGATCGGGCCGCCGGTTAATAACGCCACCGAGCGTATCCAGAGCCGGCTTAAAGCTGGTAACCAGACAGGCGCGATCGCTGGGATTGTGCGTCCAGACATCCTCGTAATCGCTGTTCTTGTCACTCAGCGTGCTGGCGCAATACTGCATGGGGGGGCTCTCGAGAATGTCCGATTCCTGGTAGTGCTGCGACTCCTTACGGTTGCGGGATTTGTGCGACTTACCGCTGGCGGCAGGCGGAGCACCACACGGAGTAAGCGGTGAGAGGATTCTGCGCTGGCCATGGCTGTGGCTGGAGTCGCGGCTGGATTGGGAGTGGGTTTGTGACTGCGATTGCAAGCGGCTATCGTTGGAAGAGGAGCCGTGCGAGGATATAGTGTCCTTGTGTTCGCCGTCAGGCGTCAGGCGCTTGGCAAACGTTTGAAAAGTGGAGGCCTGGCCATTGAGCAAAGCGTTGAAGGGATTGTTAGCCGCGGGCGTGGTTACCTCCACAAGCTGGGCGGGATTTGGTGTGGCACTGTCACTGCCATTGGTGACTGTGGCGGTTACTATGAAGTTGTTGTTGTTGGTCAACTGAACCGCCGGCTGAGGCTTGGACCAGCGCAAAGGTGGTGCCGGTGGTTTGAGATTAAGTGTATTGGGCGGCTTGGGTCGTTGTGGACGCACTTGGTCTGCCACCTCTGTCCCAGCCGTCGACGTTTTGAAGGTGCCCAGATTGTTGCTGCCATGCAGTGACGGTTCCACAGCTGAGATAGTCGACGAAATGCTGCCGGCACCGGTACCGGTACCGGCTGTGAAACCACCTTGCAATCCACCTGGTAGATAGCCTTGGGCATCCACAGGCGACATGGTCAATATGACGGAGTCCACCGAGTTGGGGCTGAGCAGCTGCATGTGCTGGCCACCGCTGGTTGAGAATGAGCTCATGCTGGAGTTGGTGTCGGAGGGCGTGCCCGCCTGACTAAAGAAGCCCAGCAGCTGGCCACTGCCCGTAGGGCTGAACAGAGATTGTTGGGTTGGCGGCGCCGCCGTCATTGTGGTTGGCTTGGCCATAGCATCGCTGAAGAAGGTGGCTGTACCCAGACCGCTGGTCTCCGTGAGCGACAGCGGCGACTTGGCATCCAGCAGCTGCTGCTCGGCCGCTGCAGCCGATGCCATGTGGTTGGTCTTCGATCCAGCTAGCACGGCGTTGGCAGGCGGAGCATTAACCACCGGATTGCTGGCATAGCTCCAGAACTCCTGACCGAGCAGGGCCAGCGAGGAGAGTTTCTTGCGATTGTTGGCCTCCCGCAGGACGCGGGGCAGGATCAGCTGAACGGGCAGCTCGTCGCAGCATTGAGCATAATGGGCAATCAGCGATGGAATGGAGGCGAACGTGAAGCGCGAGTTCTCCAGACTGAGTATGTTGTCGCGCGATTGGATCAGATAGTGCTCAATATAGGGGCCCGTGTCCTGAGGCAGGCGCACCGACACGGCCATCGTGTTCTGTTGGCTGGAGCCGCGCACAATGAAGGTCTGCGGTTGGAGTAGAGGAGCAAACAAAGAAATTGGATGAGTGAGTGAATGAGTGAGCTGTTCCAGCGATTCGCGCTTAATGTGGCGTTAAAAATGCGCCCATAAATTCCCACCCGAAAGCCAACGTGGCAACAACAATGATAAATTGTTATGCCATTCGGCCTGGCCCGGCTTTGCTTGACTTGCCTGGCGCTTTGTCGCCTGCAAATATGCAGCGTCTTTGAGAAGCGATGCCCCTGCCTCAACCAGCCTTAGCTCAGCTGTCCGTCTGCGACGTCGCCGTCGTTAGTCTTGGTCCTGGTCTACCTCCCCCTCCCCTCCCATCCGTTTTGCTTGAACAAAACTTTGCAGACGCTGCGACAAAGCAGCCAACCCAATAGCCAGGAACTGTAACAGGGACCAGGAGCTGCGACAAGTGGCATCGCAGTAGTTGGAGCTGTAGCTGATGGTGAGAGTGCATCTTCGACCATTTGCTAATCGCCTGTAAAACATTTCATAATGAGCGCTTTACTTAAGGTCCCTGTTTATATTCGTACGCTAGTAGAGTAGAGTATATTGTGTTCGTGTAGATGTATGTAACAGGCGACTTATAAAGTATATATATTCTTGATCAGCACCAACAGCCGAGTCGATCTAACTGTCTCCGTGTGTCCGTCCGTATGAACACCTAGAACTCGGAGAGTATTCGTTTACTCTAATAGACAACGAGTATAAAAACAAATGTTATGTTGTGCTGCCCAAGTTAAGCGCCGCAACAAACGTTTGCAAATGGTTTCCATAGCGCCCCAAAGTATGCTTTCTGTTATGGAGTGAATGGAGAATGGTATAGCAGAAGTGGGATGTCTAGAAAGTCAATACGATCAATATAGTGGATAACACTGAGAGAATGTGAACTGTTATCTTCTAAGAACAATTATGCAAACATACCAAAAGCAGCAAACAAGGATCGAAGGGCAAAGCGGTTATTTATTACCCATAATCGTCGCACTTATGATATGTCTATGAAGCGAATCTAATACAAACCAGGGTAAAAAAATGTAAATACCACCTTTAGCTTGAAGTCTTCAGCAACTAACTATGGTTAGGCCATTCCCTAAAATGATTCTTATTCATATTTGGCATACTTTTGCCAGCGGCTTCTTAAATTTTTGGAGACGCTCAAGTAGATGCAGCAGAGACTGCCTTAAGTGCGTCTGTGTGCGCCATTGTTGTATTGTGTGTCTTGTCTCTCCTTCTGTCTCTGCGTCTGAGTGTGCCTGTGCCTGTGTGTGTGCGTGTGCGTGTGCTTTTAAATTTTTTGCCCAGCAACCCTAAAAGCATGCAATTATATTTTTTCTTCAGATTTTCAATAAATGCCAACTGGAACTGCGGCGGAGTTGAGGGGGTGCGTTGTGAAGCTAAACGCCCCGCGGCGTTGTTTATGATTTCTGTACGAGTTCCACACAATTCTCAATAAGCAGTTGAAAGCGCCGTCAAGCCCAAGGAGCTGAGCTGAAGTGGTTGGGGGACGGGACGAGATATTTTATTTGATTTGGCTGCAACGTGTTTAAAGAATACTTGCGGGCGATGCTGCCGCTGCCTCTGCTTCTGCTGCTGCTACTCGTGATTCTATTACAGCTTGAAAGGACTTTGTTTAAGCGAGACTCGGCACTTGGCAACATTTTTATACTGATTTAATAATGTGGTTGTTGGTTGTTCAGAAGGCGGGTTTCGCTTGGAACGTGCGCTTGACCATTACAGGAAATGCAATTTACGAGCAAGGCAAGCGACGACGACGACAAAAGCGACTAAAACGAGCGTAAAAATGTTTTAACAAGCTAACCTAGAAGCAGAAGTACCATAAGCCGATCAAGTTGAAGAAGAGGACAACAATGGGATGAATAAGCTTTCCCTGCAGGCTGGCCAAATGAGAGTAACACACCGACACACACACCGGGGCCCGGTGGAGACACCGTCTCATCCCTAATCTTCAAGAATGGATTGGTAGAAAGCACGGCCAGGTAAACTACTACCTGACTCAGCTCCTTAGCGGGCATGGCTGCTTTCGTAGTTGCCTGCACCGTTTTGGAATGCATATGGTGTAGCCGAGGAGTGGTGGAAGATGCCGAACATGTAATGTTCAGTTTCGCAAAATTCTCACCCCAGCGACGAAAACTGGAACAGGAATAGGGATCCCAGATCTCGGTAGCGAGCTTATCCCGTCTATGCTGAAGAACGCGGAGAATTGGCAGGCCGTCAGCAACTTTGTCATGGACGTAAGGGTTAACCTGCGGCGTCGAATCTTCTGCGAAGCCATGATTCACGGCCGTATCGCAGAAGGAGAGCCCCGCTTCAACCAAGTATATAAATATATAGCTTATCGATTTATTTTAATTGTCTCCTGCACATATTCAAAATAGAGATAATAAATGAACACACACACACACACACACACACACATTTAGGCAGCTACCCAGCAAAGATATGAAAAGTTTTCATTAGGCAAATCTTTGTTAGCATTCTTGGGAAATGTGTATGAGTCTTATCTACTTACTCTACCTCAAAATGTTTACTGGGCAGCTACACACTTGTGTTTATTTTATATGTTTTGCCAGCATTCTATGGCTGGAATTGACAAATTTCCCTTTGCTTTGCGAACAATAAAAAGGCGTAACATCTGAAATGTAAAGATTGCTGCTGCTGTCAAACACACGCGCGCACACACATATACAAATACAAGTCCATCTACATATATGCATATACGTATGTATATATGTATATAGGTATTGTACATATTGAACTTTTAGCCTTTGCCACAAATAAATGCAAAACATTGCTACTCAATACCAAGCACGTACCATTCACAGCTCACTTAATGTGTACATAATATGCATACACACATACACTTGCATATGTATATATATATGTGTGTGTGTATGTATATATTTATATATGCATTCACATGCTTAGCACACACTGTTAATGTCTGGCTTACTTTGCATTAAGACATTGCATTGACTGTTTGAGCACTTTCTTGTAGCATGCTTTTAGGCTCAAGTCCAGGCTAGAGGATATCCTGCATGGCCTGGCGATGCAAGTGTTTTTAGAGCATTGCTGCACTCAGTCGCAGTTCGTTGCACTTTGGCCAGACTGGAGTGGTGGCAGAAATGCGGTTAGCCCAGGAAATCCAGGCAGATCCTGCAGGACGAGCTGCTGCTGAGGCTCGAACCGACATTGTCACTTGCACTTTTCATTGCCCTGATGGCTCTGGCTCTGGCTTCTCTTCTGACCACAAAAGACAGTTAGTTAACGGTTTAATTTCCACATTTGTTGCGTTGCATTTTCAATTTTCAATGTGTTGTCCGTGTCTCTGGGGGATTGAGAAAGTATGGCGAGGATATATAGTGTTGTGCAGCTCGTTAATCAGCACTTGCGAAAATTTCTAAACAATTTGAATAATTGCATGCGTTACGGAAGGATGTTCTATAAAAAATGTGGATATACAAACTACCATCGCTAGACTGCAATACACTTCAGCATGATTTTGGAGTGGAAATGTGACGAATTCCTAACATGAATTTGTTTTCCCGAAATTGCATCATTTCAACTATTGTCAACTGTCAACGATTTAATCTGACCTTTGACATAGAACATGGTTTCCATGTATGCCAATGGTTTCACCAAAGAAATTGTGTTGGAATTCATTTGAAGAACAGCTTTTGACAACATGATTTGCTCAATATTGTGTGCATTGCAATTGTTTTGCATTTAATTGCACGTAAATTATCGTGCAACGACCAACACATATATGAGTGCACAGGATCACACATAAACACAAACCAGTTCGCATTCACACCTTCCCCCAAAAGTTATCATATGGGAAACCCCAACCCGTTTGGAATTGTCCTGCGGCGTTACCAATTCGCTTCATTGCAAATCAGACACAGCACACTCACACACACAGTTAAACGCGTCCCCGTCGTCGCATTTGCGCACATTTTCGACGATTTCGCATACACACATCCCATCTATGGTCCACAATCATCCTGCATTTTGGTTGGGAATGGGCCGTTTTAAGTGTAACAACATTTCCGGTTTCCATTTCTCGACTATTTTGGCCGTCCCCGCGTGCCTTTGGGCGGATGCTGCTGCTACTGCTGCTGTTTCCACTGAGTTTTAGAAATATCCGCAACGCAACATAACTCCTTTCTTTTTTTGGAGTTGGAGCTGGAGCTAGATGTGGAGCCACTGTGCACAACTTGTCGCAGCTGCTGGCTCTAGCACTGGCCTGTCTGTCTCGAGTCTCGCCTGTCTGCTTTGTGGTCTGGCCCTGGCCATGAATCGAAAGTGCAGTCTGCCGTTTTGTAATCAAGTTTTCGGGTCGCACAAATAGACTCGTTCGTTGCGCTCGCTCGAGCGCCAAGTCTAGTCTATAATCATCAAATCATGGCTACAAGTAAATACCAAGAAATCGAGCAACCTCTGTACAGATGCAGTTGTGGCTCTTGTTGGTTCCTACACTCCCCTCTGTCACTCTCTCTCTCTCTTTCTCTTTTGGGTTGTCCGTTTGTCTGCATATCAATCATGACGCCGCCATTGCGGTACATCAAAGTGCTTGACAACATAATTGCCATTGGGACTGAAAGTATAGCATAGAGATTGGAGCAGGCAGTTGGCCAACGAGCTGCCTAATCATTTGCAATGCAGATAAACCACTTGTATGTAAAGTACCGCACCTTGTGCCTGCTGACAAAGTGCACTTTGGTCGTGTAAATGTGTTCATTTGCTAGAAAAAATATTGCAACTTTTAGGCAAACAAACAACGTTTTGGGTGTAGACGATTATCATTGGGGGCAGAAATGACCGAGTTGAATTGGTGAGCCGAAAACTGAGGATGCATTCGTTCTTAAAGATGATTCCTTGGCTGTCAGAGATTATCCTCAACGAACATTGAGAGTCTCCTAAAATTCCGAAAATATGCTGGGTAACAATATAATGATAAGAAGAAGAAGAAGTGGTTGTGTGACCAAACCTACTTTAGCTTTAAACAAGAAATTATTTTTTGATAAAAAACAAGTAAGAACGCTATAGTCGATATTCCGACTATAAGATACTCGTACTCTGCATATTCAACTAAATGCGTTAAGACTTGTGGAAGATATAAAGTTTTGCCGTTTGCTCCACAAGGGGAGTCTACATACCGAATTGAGTCTCTCTAGCTCTTACAGTCTCCGAGATCTAGGTGTACTTACGAACGGACAGAAGGACACGGCTAGATCGCTTCGATTGTTGATGCTGATCAAGAATATATATACTTTATGGGGTCGGAGACGCTTCCTTCTGCCTGTCACATACATTTCCACGAATACGATAAGCTCGTTTACTTTACCAGAGTTCGAGTATAAAAACCAAGCCATCTCACATTCCGCTGGCTGCGTGCAATAAGTGCCCCAGGGGATCGTCAGGCGGTGTCTAATGAGTGTCGGCGGTTTGTGTGGTTAGACAACAGTAGAAACAACAGAAGAGGGTCAGTGTAGAGGGGGACAGAGGCAGAGGTGCCAGAAAAAGTCCTGCATAAAATGACGAAATTATGCCAGAACAGCAACTGGACCTCTATTATCTAGCCATTGGCCGGCCATTAGATGCCAACGAGCGTCTGCTTGGGGAGCGGGTATACTCACTCGTAGTATAATAAAAATCTCATATTTTATTCATATTGGTAATGTGATACCCAGAGACTGCGTAGACGACAGCGCCGCGGGTTGCATAGCAGCGCCAACAACAGCAGCAGTCGACTGTCGGGTCTACGCCCCGGGATCGACGTGGGATATATCCCACCCAAGGACTGTCAACACCCGGAGATGGGAACTGCATCCCCCAAAACGTTACAACAGCAACAACAACAACAACAGCAGCAGTCATAGTCTAAGGGGGCCCTAACAGCAGGAGCAACAACAGCAGCGCAACCAACAACCACCCAACGTTGGGTTTTGAGAACATTTTACATTTCATTGACATTCATTTGGCTGTTCTTTTGTTTTATTTTTCTGGTTTCTTTCACTTGCTTTATTTTACATTTTGCCTTCTTTGCATAGAAAATTGAATTTGAATCCAAAGTCCAACAATGGCCACCTCTGGCCATTCATTGTCGTGCTTCTATTGCGTTTCACTGCCCCCGCTCGACTCTGCCGTACGCCTTCTACTCATTTGTCTTGTTTGCAGCCCCGACTTGTCGCTGCCCATCATTCGCTTCCATGGCCACTAAGCCGCTTTTGCCAGTCCAGCCAGAGTTCAAGAGTCAGTCATGTTACCCCAACCCAACCCGGGGCCCGGGGCCAGCTGCCTTAAGCTGATTTCCCTTCATTTCCGTTTGAACCAAGCATCGGCGATGGGCAACTCTGTCCTGCTATCCGGTGCCGCTCCCCTTGGCTCTCCGCTTCATTTTCAATTTCGCTTTTCATCATTGGCTCGTCACATGTACTTTGTTCAGTCCGCTCCTCCCTCTCATCCTCGGCACCCTGTGCGTCGTCTCTCCTGAAACCATCGGCAAGTGCATTAAACATATTTTGGCTAACGGCTTTCAATTATAATTTTTGTTAATAATTCAGTAGCCGAATGTGTGGAAGAAAATGCAGGCAGGCAGGCGGCAGACAGGCGTTGATGTTACACGATGACGGTGACGGTGGTATTATGTATACGCCATGTGTGACACAATATGAAATGTAACAATAGCAGCTGGTGCTGAAGCTGGGGTTGTTGCAACCTGTATTTAAGCAAGTTGTATTTAAGACTCTGGCACAGCTCTGAAAGTGCTCTTAAATCGCCCCAGCGATTGCACGCCATGGCGTCTCCGAAGGAGTTTTGCTCAGGTTTCGATTTCAACAGAAAAACCCAAAATTGAGTTTTAACTAAATCTGTTGAAAATTGTGGGAGACATAAGACTTTATCGATTTGCTGGGGCGGCAGGGGCTGTTGATGCTGATCAAAAATATATATACTTTATGGGGTTGGAGACGTCCCCTTTTGCCTGTTTTTTTTTAGCCATTTGAAGGCTTTCAGTTACAGCTCATCATACTTTCGACTGCGTTCTTCTCTTGCATGTGTATGTGTGTGTATAAGTGTGTGTGTGTGTGGTTTATCTATTGGGGAATTGGCTTGGCACTCCTTCTCCAGCTGTCTGCGTCCTTATCGCAGCACCAGTTGGCCCTTTGCCGTGTCGTGTTTCCACCGCCTGGTGCTGGTCTGAACACCCCCTACCCAACCCTTCTTGCTCTTTCTGAATGCCTCTGATGTGCTTTGGTGATAAATAAAAACTGTCTGCGCCTATGTGGGCATAGAGCTACTGTTCCTCCTCTTGTCGTCATACTTGTTGTTCTTGTTGCTGATGGCTTTACGTTTTCTACCCTTGCAGATGGTATTATAATTTTGTCAAGGTATTTGTAACGCATAGAAAAAACCATCTCCGACCCCAAAATGAAAATGTATTCTTGATCAGTATGACAAGCCGAGTCAATATAGTGAACTACTACATACCTTGAATCATAAAGATTGGACCACTGTAACATATAGTTCCCATATAAAGACATATAATTCAAAACGTTGTACAATAGATGGCGCCAACAACATTTTATTTACAAGCTAAGCGGCGTGCTCTAGCTCTGCTAGCCCTGTGCTCTGTCGCTTTAACTCACAGATTTTTTGGAATGCGAGTGTATTGTATGTATGTTCTTGTTAGAATGAAGAATAATTAGAATAGAGTTTACATCGCTGCCTATTGCCTGAAATACATACTTTTTAAACTTCATACTAAGTTTTCTTTCCTTGTTATAGCTCTGCAAGGGTATATAAGGTTCGGGTAACCGAAGTTAGGCTTCCTCCTCTCTTGTTTCTTTTTTTGCTGTTTCTGCCTGCATCTGCTGACTCTTTGGCATGTAAGCTGCGCATCAGCCGCTCATACTCAATGCTCAGCAGTCAGCCTGCTTAACCCACTCGTGACATTGAAATACATGCCGAACAACAAAGCCGAAAAATTCAAAAAGCCACAGCAAAACAAGATGAAAAAAACAAATACAGTGGATATTGCGACTATAAGATACTCGTACTCAGCATTTATTTAATATTCGATACACTCGAAAGTATGCAACACGCAAATCGATGAAAAGTTATCCACAAGTTATGCTCCTAAGTGTTCATTCCAGAACAATAGGTTATATGGTAGCTATATGATTGGGTTTCCGATCTTGATCAGAACAGGCCCGCGGAGGTAGGGTCTCCTCAAATTGATGCAAACCGAATTTGGTTTGATTTGGATAGAAAACAAATAATGCTGCTAAGACGGACAGATTCCATTTGTCATGCTGATCCAGAATATATATATTTTATATGGTCGGAAACGCTTCCTTCAATGCGTTGCAAACTTTCTGACAAAATTAATATACCATTTTGTAAATGGTATACAAATCCGAAAAATTCAATTAGATTGCATTGTCCCAAGGCACCCCGACCACATCAGCATCAGTCTCTTGCACGTTTTGGCCATTTAAGCATGTTAGGTATAGTGTGGGCATGGCTGAGCGCCAGCCCTGACTGCAGGCTGGTCTTAGCTGGAGCTTAACAAGTTCATTTTTGGCTGGCAATGGCAGGCAATTGAACCATTTTTATGACCCTCGGCAAAGCGACCAATAAATCAATTATCGACTCACAGAAATGCCAATAAAGCAGCCAGAAAGAAGTTTTTAAACTGTGATGTCGGGGCAACCAGGGGTTAAGGCTTAACATGGCCGCATAGTCAAAGCCCAGGGCTTACAACTTCATATGGAGCAGCAGTATTATGGTATCAAACGAAAACTATATGCAACCTGAATGGAATATGACGTACAGCAATTGCGTATCCGCGGTGTTAATCTACTATATAACCCATGATTTTGTATTGAAATTTGCGGCTATGTGTTTTATGTGTGGAACTGAAAAAAGATATAAACAGGATCAGATGCTATGCTATATGCAAGTTCATCATCACCCCGAAATATATGTATTCCGGATACTAGTAGAAGTCTCTTTAAGTATGAGCATGCTCTCATATGCTTCAAGTGGCAAAATATGCTGTGAAGAGGCAGAACAAATTATAAATGCTAATGATGTGCAAAGCGGCGGCAATATGGGTGTGGGTATGAAACTTACACCACAACTCAATCCACGGTTATAGAGGGCTAGCTCCATCATTCGGCATTTGCTGCTAATTACATTCTGTGGTCGGCATAACAAAACCCTGCCTGGCATGGACACATGTGACCAAGGCCCAGTCTACTATGCTTCCGTCTGCTGTTTATGATTGATGGGGAGCGCCGCCGCTGTCCTGCTACGGAGGGCAACAGAACCGAACAAGAAAAAATCTGCTAAAGTTGCAAACGGGTGAACGCATAAAACGCACGGAAAAAACGTGGATTGGAGTGGGGGCCACAACGAGTAATTAAAATACCAGGCAGACAAAATGGACAAACAAAGCTGTTGTTGCTGTTGCTGTTGTAGCCGCCACATGTGGCACGATACGACTCCAAACATATTGATTGGTTTTGGATTACAAACATTTGCAAAGTGGGCTGTAAGTTGTTGCAGCAGCTGAGGGAGGGCTGATGGAGAAGGTAGATCGGCTGCTTCAATTTCAATTAAATGGTTTTTTATTAAAACGCATAAACAATTGCCAAGGGCAGTGATGCGGGGAGTGAAGTGAAGTATGCTTTGCTTTGTGTATTCAACTAAGAGTGTCCAGCCGGCATTCTAATGGAGCCTAGCCGGCATAATGGCCGACGCAGAAGTGGACGGCAGGCAGGCAAGGAGGCAGAGTCGACGCATGCAATTAGCGTTTCAATGAGGCGCAGATAGACGATAAAGGCAAGTGTAGGTAAGGTGTAGGAGCGGCAGCAGCACCCAAAGACAATTGCAGGCTACCCAAGGCAAGAGCTGCTTGACTGGAGTTGAGCGGACGCAGCGACACCATAATGGCCAGCAAAATGCAAAAGTTGCCTGAAACTTTTACAACAAACTGCCTCCAGCTGGATCGGTTGATTGAGTTGGTGAATGGTGGTGGGGGTGGGGGTGTGGTAGTTTAACAGGACTATGGCAATCACAATCAATGCGCCATTGTTGCGACGACAATTGAAAATTTGCCGAACAGTTAAAAGGCTTTTCATTTAATTTGCACACAAAGTGGAAGTTGGAGGCGCGTGTCGATGTTTTTCACATTTTTCTGTTTCTTAAATTTTAAAGTGCAGCTGGAACTTTGAATTTAAAGTAGAGTTTAGCCCTATGTTGAGAAAGAGAGAGAGACGATCATTCAGCTGCATATTAATAGAGTTACTGAACCACATTTATGCTTCTGTTCATGGGTTTTTAGTCATCGCGGTGAGCTTTGCGAGAGCTCATTGAGTGAATTCTATCCCCATCTTGGTTCTAGACTTAGATAATCTTTGGTTTAAAGACATAGTGATATCTGCTATGTGCTTGGATATCTATAAAAATGCATGTACAGCTACTTGAACTCGTGTTCAGTCGCGATAATTGCTTTTGGTCAGGCCCCAGTAGCAGCTTTAGCCCACCCACTGGCCACAAACAGGTCGACAATGTCGTCTACCTTATTGAATCTAGACAATTTGTAGCATGTTTCATTTGCTGCTCTACCTCTGCCCCATCGCCACACCATTTGTAATTTCAATTGTCTATGCAAAGAATGCCTGAATTACAAAATGGACAGTCCCACAGCTAGCTTCTGTTGGTCCCCCTCCCTCCTGCGGCTGCTGCTGACCAATGTGGCTTGCCTTTTGTCGTGTGTCGCCTTGCTTTGTCACAGGTCATACCTGCTATGTCTGCTCTGCTTGCTGGACTTGGACAGATAAATTTCAATGAATTTTGCCAGCTCAGCAGGCATACTCATCCACCGTCCACGCATCCACGAGTCCTGGTGGCCCGGCCCTGGTGCTGCCAGCCTGTGCCATTACGAGCGCCTGACCACAATTCTTTGTTTATCTTTGTACACATTTACATTTACAATTAAAGGGGCTTCGCTGGCATTGTCATTGTTGTCGTAATATTAATGAATCAGCGTGTGTGTGGGTGGGTCTGCATTTCTATGGCGGACATTCAACAACCCAACGCTGCCCAACTCTCGCTGCACGTTAATTGATTGCAATTTGTATATGTAAATTGCGCTTGGATGCTGCGATTTTTTCAGCTGTTATTGAATGTTTCACATGCAAATTGTGTGAACATTTTGTGGCCTCATCTGTTTGCTGATTTATTCAGCCGCAGCATCACATCACAGCTCATCCTATCCCGTTTCATTAGGCCATATCAATAAATTAATAATTATCGGGTTGTGCAAAGATTGCAGGACACTCACCCCTTCCTCCTTGCCCTGCAGCAGATGTACGGCACCGGAACGTTGGATGCCCGGCAGAAACCACATGGGATGTGTAAGCAGCAAACGCTCCATGAGACCCAAATCGCAGGGCGGTGAATTGTCGCTGGAATCGCAGGTGCTGTCCTCGCTGGATGTTTCGCCTTCGGCTAGTACGCCGCCCTCCGAGCTTGAGACGAGAGAAGTGCGTGACTGCAGAACGAGAAAAGGACAGACAGTCAGAACGAGATAGAGATGTAAATCAGTGCTTCAGTTTAAGTGTGAGTGAATACTTTGGGTGTGTAAGTGTAAGTTGGCGCTGTCACATGTAACATTTTCTTTGCATCTGGGTTCTCACCCATCCAATTTTTATACCATTCACAAAATGGTATATCAATTTTGTCCGGAAGTTTGCAACGCATAGAGGAAGCGTTTCCGATACATATAAAGTAATTATATTCTTGATCAGCATGACAAGGGGAATCGATATAGCCATGTCAGTCAGTCTGTTTCAACAGAGATATCAGAACTCTTAATAGAGATACAATTTTACCCAGATGCTTCCTTTGTTAGCAAGCTGGTTAAGTTCGAGTTTAACAACGCAAAACTATATCAAATAGCTCCCGATTGTTCCGGAATGAACACTTAGGAACATACATTTTATGTTTTTCATCCTGAATTCGGGTTGTATCCATTTGAGGAGGCCCCACATCTGCTGGTCTGATCTGATCAAGATCGGACAACTATGTCATATAGCTACCATATAACAGATTGTTCCGGAATGAACACTGGTTTTCATAAATATAAACCAAATAAGGCGCGTGCCAGTTGTGGAGAGGCACAAAGACCATCATCAACACAAACACCAAAACGCTCTCTATCTATGCCCTTGTATACTCTTATTCTGTTTCTTTCTCTCTCATTGATATAGCAGCTTACTGGGTACAGGGGCTAGCTCGAGCTTGCTCGATTGTAGCGTTCTTACTTGTTTAAATATAACAAAAATGTTTACAAACAAACTTGATCGGCGTATATCCTATATTATATTAGGAGAGTCTACATACCAAATTTGGTGACTCTAGCTCTTATAGTCTCCGAGAATACCATATATACTCTATATAGAGTACGAGCAACTATATGAAGCTCTTATAATAGGTTTCAACCCTTCGCTGTTGAGAGTTTTGCACAACTCTATAGTTTAGAAAAGCGGTTTTAATAGAGAAACTCTCACTTTGGACAGGTTTTCAGTTGTCATGTTTCTATGCTACCTCGAACTCCACAGTCCCCTTACCAAACAATGATACGTTGCTTTTGATATTTACCAAATTTTGACAGCTCTGATTTAATTTGAACATTTAGCCATCATAATTAGAGCAGCCTGTGGCTAGGCTTTTAAACTGCTCTGGGCATTTCTTTGTATTCAAAACTTTACTGCAAGCCCAGTGATGCCACACGCAGTGTCTCTCATGTGCAACGTTTACTTGACACATTGCCTAGGGCCACGTTTTACTAGGGCTTCTCCATTACACACTCACAACTGCCAGAGAAACGCAAACGTATCAAAATCTTGAGTGCAATTTCATGTTATGGCATCTAAAAAATGTTTTTTGGCACAACTTTAAAGCCGCCCGCGGCCGCATCATCATCAACATCGCTCGATTCCACACGATTCGCATGCTTCATGGCAGCGGCAGGCTACAGGACATGGGCCTGGTTCCAGTTTCAAGCTTGGGCGCCCAAACAAAAACCAAACCGAAAAACTCTGTAGCTCTCGCGTAGACGTTTTTAATTGAAAATTGCCGTGGGCTGGCTTTGAAGTTGGTGCTCAACTCTGCATTTACTGTGGCATACTTTAGGGCGGTAGAGGGCAGCTGGAGCAGGTGGAGGAGGGGGAGCGGGTTCGGGATTGCTTTGAATTGGTTTGTTGTGGCAACCGCCCCATAATGATGATGTTTGCCAACTGTAAGCAAAGCCAAAATTGATGCCAAGGCAAAGCAAGCAACGAGGGAAGAAAAAACAAACGCGCCAAAGCTTATGCAAATGTAAAATATATTCGAGTGTCACATAAATGAGAGGCAAGCCGGCAAATTGTGAGTGTGACCTCTGAATACCCTTCATGTGGGGAAGTTGTGGCAACATGGCATTGCCTAACACTAGTTGTGCATTCTGAAAAATGTTAAATGAACGTTGAAATTTCAAGAAAAACATTGAAGATGAAATTCATATCTGGGCCTATTTACTGGAGGAGATATCTTCTAGAGCATAAGGTATAAGCTGGAAGGAATAATGTAAACTGGAACTTGAAAAGTAGAACTAGGAAAAAAGTATCTTGGTTTCTTAGCTCATTGGCATAGCTAGAGCATCTCTGTTTAGGCCATGAAGATGAGCAGTTCAGCAGTCAGAGTCTTTCTAGAATTCGGTGGCAAATATCAAGTCAACTAGCATTCGCAGCTTTTGTCACCCACCCTCCCCTTCCTCCTGGAAGCACAACCCTTGGCCAAATGCAACCCTTGGCTCTTCACGTTACCACTAACAAGGTCATGGATATGGTCTGGCCTTTTTTATTTCGCTCTTTTTTTGAGTGTTTTCCTTAGGTCTATTTGTATAAAGTTGGGTCGCGACCCGCATTAATTAAGTTATTGCTGCCTCAGTGTCAAATTAGGTTGCGCTACCAGGAGGCAGGCAGGCAGGCAACCTCACCTTTTGATATCGGTTCATAGTCTTGGGTAACGTGTGTATATATATGTATATATATAAATATAATATCTGCTGCTACATAAATTTGATTTACGCGCCAGTGGAGAATTTTAATTTTTGCTGTCATTTATTAAAACGGGTTTCGCAGTTGCCCTTCTGAAGCATTAATCATACGCAGCGTTGACAAAAGTCGGAAATGAAGGACGGCTGTGTCAAAATGAGGGAGCAGGAGAGACATGCAAAATGGAAATGAAAATACTGCAAAATGTGTCTGTTGATTTGCCAAGCATTTAAATGCCAAGCATTAAAAGCTAAAGAAGCAACAGACAGACAAACAGACGGCAGACAGACAGACGGACAGACAGACAGCTGGAAGGGTGCGCGAGCGCAAAAAAAAATGTGAAAATTGCGCAAATCCCTTGAAGAAATGTTTGAAATTTTTCAAAAGCAAGCCAAACACACGCACAGCAGGCAGCCTAAGCACCGCCAGAACTGGAGCTGGAGCTGTAGCTGGAGCAGCAAAAAAATGTTGCAAAATTATACTTAAATCAAAAATCACAGCGGCGGCAAAAGCAAAAGCCAAAGCAAACTGATGCGAAGCGCACTGCAGGCGACCGCAGGATACACGGGCAAACAACGGGCCAGAGGCAACCCTTATGTACGAGTACGTATCCCCAACTCTACGCCCACGCTCCAAGCACTTTGGAGCCAAGCTGGGCCAGGATGGGCCAGGCCAGGCCAGGCGTAGGAGGAGGTAAATGCTGCGCATATTTTAGACCCTGTATTAGGACTTAAGTATTGCTTATTATCAGACCTGGGACCCTTTTTTTTTATGGCGGAACTGTAACTATTTGCAAGTTTTGCCTTGCGACAAGGGCGGCAGCGGGACAGCAGCAGCAAAAGCATGAACAAAGAGTGTCAGCTGAATGGCGATTTTTGAGGGTAATTCAGTTTAGCAGGAAGAGAGTTCCCCTCTCAAGGCACGCTTTGGAATGAAAAGATAATATATGCAAGATGCTAACAGTGACATTTTAAAGCAAAATAAATACAACAATTTCTTTACGTTTGTGGAGAGAAAAAGGCTTCTTGGCTGTGGACAGTACGAATCTAAGCACCTAACAACTTCTTAACATATGCTTCTCCCGACATTTAGAGCTGTTTTACCCACCTCAAGAATTCCTCTTCCCTTTGGTATTCTTGTTGATTGGTTGCTTTCAACGCTCGTCTTCATATGCCAACTATCCTCAACTCTCGAGACGACAAGTCACAAATAATGCGATAGATACTTAGTTTCCCCCTTCCCTTACTTGTCTCAAATACATATTTGCCATACAGCAGCTACCTTACTCATTTGTTTACAGATTTATCAAGAGTACACACAAACACATGCACGCAACGCAAGCTAGCCTCCTTGCAGGACGAGGAATACGCATCAACAAAAATTATCTGGGCTCAGCTCAGGCACAGAGTCAGCCGCAGACTTAGCAACCCTCGTCCTCGCAAGCGACTTCTGAGTAGCCTGGCTGCATTTTTGAGTGGCACACATAGTGGTTAAGGGGCTGGGTTGAATTGCTCCGGCTTCGTCTGAGGGGGGAGTTACATATGTATGTCTATATAAGTTGTAGATATACCCATTGGGGGTTGCTATTGCTTCTGGTCGGTAGGTCGCATGTGTGTCTGATTTTGGTAAGAGCTGTCGCAATTATGCCGTGCTCTGCTCGGCTCGTCTATTGCATACTCGCAATGCTAGGCAAATAGTCGCGACTTTAAATTTGTGCAGCACTTCCGACTGCCTGGCAACCGTACCGTATCTTTGCCAATGAGACTGAACCAATATATAAGGGCCAACAGCCAAAGAAAGTCGCAGCGGCGCCGCAGACAGGCCGCCAGCCAACACTTTCATGGTCATGCTAGCTGAGACTGACACTAAGATTGAGACGCAGACGTAGCAGAAGACAGCAGGAGACAGCAGCTGCAGACGAAAGCTGGCAAAGTCAGCTTACAACCAAACTCAGGCTGCAGGCGACGTTGGTTGAAAGTAAGTTTGCTTCCGTTTCTTATGAGGCTGAAAATGAAAATCTTGTCTCCTGTTTGCCTTTTGCTTCTATCTTGCTCTCTTCACTATCTCGCTTGCCAAATATGTTTATGCGTTCAGCAAAGTAGCGAAATGATATTAGAAATTGACCATTGAAGAGCAACAACATGAAATTAACTCAGTTGATTTATATCCAAAGATTTAGGTTCACTCATCCAATTAAGTCATTAATCCCTATATGATTGTGGAGTTTCCGCTAGCTTGAACCACGCATAAACGTAGTTTCCAACTAAAAGTGCACACGGGGGATTCACCATTTCGAGCGCCATGCGCTGCGCCAGTTGCACTTGTCCTCCTCTCCTCCTCCATGGCCGTTCACCTTTTCTTAAATATTGGTCTGATTGTCTGGGCTGCAATATTGGCAAGAAATTCTTTGGTCGAAATTCAATGTCAATATAAAAATTCCCAGCCATTGTCAAAATGTCTACAGCAAATGCACCCCAGACCCAAATTCAGACATAGCCAACAGCTGGATGCTGTGCTGTGTTGCTTTCCTCGCACTTTTTAAGCGCAATTTAATAAATTACACAACAAATTGCAAGACAACAACAACTACAACAACAACAACCAGGCGGCAGACGACGAGCACGACCCTAAAATCGAACGAGAACGACTGAACGACCGACCACCTCGTGGTGAGCGTGAGCGTGCCTTTATTTATTACTCGCCGCCCAAAAGTATGCAATGAAATTTGTCAACTGCAAGCAATTGCATAGCATAGCCAAAGAGCCAAGACAGAAGGGAAGGATGTCTGATAAAGGCAAGAATTTCGAATTGCTATTTGTATTGACGTTTGTTAAATAGTAAGAATAGATTCTTCACAGTTAATAGCAATTATCTAGATAGCTTTTAATACAAATTATGACAAAATAAATTTCTATTTTATTTTTATTTTATTTTCATGCTTTAAAACAAGAAAATTGACTTTAAATTAAAACAATTCCACCAATTTATTAGATTGCAACATTTCTATGGCATTAAAACTTATCGTAAGATTTCGCTATATATTAATGTATGCAGTTTATGATGTAGATATTTTTATATCATGGGGGTGCATACAAAATAGCTAGACAGCCCTTTTTCTCAATTACGTCAGATTGCATTCAGAGTCCCGTCACTTAGCTAACCCTTAGCTGAGAAGCAAGCACTTTTAATTGATTCTTTATATAGTTTATATGGCTATATGATACAGCTGCCCGATTTTGAATAATTTAACCGCCAGGAATAAATCTATGGTAAGAATTTGAAGTCGATAGCTTTAAAATTGAGACTCTAGTTCGCATAGAAACAGACAGATGGACATGGCCGTGTCGACACGGCTTGTCATGCTGGTCAAGAATAGTTATACTATGACCTATGACCCTTTTATACATGGCAAATATCGTGAAAAACTATAATACGAGGGTTTTGTAGCAAAACCCAGATATTCAACTTATGTACAGCTTATGAAATTGAGACCAACAACAGATCGGTTAAATTGTAAATTATCATGGATTAACATCTACCAATCACGGCCTCCGCTCCCAAGGTACCATTATGATGTAAAGGATAGATTTGACCAGTTTTATGGTGGAATTCTGCATATATATTTATTACAATCGTATGAAGAGCTGTTTGAATGGATGGAAAATGCTGTGTGTTGTTTTCCCCATTGTGTTTACTTTCAGCTGCAACAAAAATTGCTTATCATTATGGTCTCGTCGGGAGCAGCAACATAAAGCCTGAATGATGATCTATCTATATTGCCCACGGTGTGTGCCAGCAAGCATTATTGTCTCGATGCGCTAATAGTTTGACAAAAGGTGAACACGCGATAAGCTCACGTGCGTATGGTATATATCCCTGTGTGTATGTGCAGCCGCCAAATTGCACTCGAGACTGAATTATTGCCTGACGCAAAACAACGCAGGGCAGCAACTACTAAACAAAAACGTGCAATGGAACACGGCAAGGGACATGGTAGAGTAGTAGCAGGAGTAGAAGCATAGCTGGGAATAAGAGCAGCAGCCAGCAATGGCGATGGCAAAATAAAAGATAAATAGCAGCCAAGTAAAATGTTGTTGAATGTTTTAAAAAACCATAAAAACCACAGAGAATTACATTTAATGGCAGCAACATTGGCAACAGCGGGGCCCCTAGAATCGTAGTGAAGGTTTTGGGAAACCGCAATGGCAACAACTGCGTCAGCAGACAGAACGAAGAGCAGACAAACATACGTATACATACATACATATACACAGACACCCAACACATAGATGAATGGATGGTTAGACGGATGACTGGCTGACTCGTGAAGCGGCAATTTCTGAGAAGATCAGAGCTGTGTGACATCGTGTGCGGCGTGGCACTGTGTTTAGGTTTTAGTCAGGTTTCGGACTTGCAAAGCTGTTGCCCATTTCAGAGTCAATTATAAATCCTACCATCAATTTATGAGTGGACTAATTGCAGCGCCATGTTTTCGATTTGTGTCCAAAAAACCGCATCCTGTATGCATAATTAACTAGCCAGACCCAGGCGCGGTGTGCAAATGTTGCAAGTTCTAGCTTCGTGTGAAATTCAGCAACATTTGGTGGAGCAAGTGAAATTTGACAGCAATCCACTTGTTGCGAACCTTGACAATTTGTGAGGCGAGCATTCAATAAGCAGCAAATGCAAAATGCTCTCTGACTTTAGAATTGGCAGAGCCCAGTCTTATATGTATCTGTTGAAACTCAAATCACATTTAGAACTGTATTGTCATGCGGTTGGCAATGCCTAATGTGATACCTGCAGGTCGCCCACAAGTATGCAGAGCATTCAAAACGTCATAAATAGTGAAGCCAAATGTAATAAGCTGGCCATAAAATATGCCAACAAAATGGCCAACGGCTAGAGTCAGAGTCAAGCAAGCGTAAGTCTGGGTCTCAGGCTTGGGCAGGAAGGAAACCGGATACTTTCGGTAGCTGTCAAAAAGTCACAGCCATTAGGCGCATGAAGCGTCTGGATATTGGGGTCCTGCATGCGTGAGTGTGTGTATCTGTCTGTCTGTCTGTCTGTCTGTGAAAGTGTGTGGTGGTTGCGGCATTGCCAGATGGCAGCAGTCTGGTCATAACATCACACTCGTACACACAGTTTACACTCACTCCCGACCGGCGACTTGGCTGACCACTCACTCCATAAGCTGCAGGAGCTCCAACTCCAACTCCAGCTCCAGTTCCAGCTCAAGCTGAGTGTGTGACACCTCTAACGCGTCAAATGAACAACCATACTTATTTAGAGCACACACACTTCATTAGAGCGGTCTTTAAAAACGCTATCCAGGCAATGAATGCAGACGTGTTTCTGACATTGGACTGTGACCCCTCCTCACCCCACATGCTGACAAAATCAGCAAACATGCTGGCTGACAACAAGAAACAAGCCAGCCAAAAAATAAAAGAGTCAAACAAAAAAATGGGAACCACACACGCACACACACACACACATATACATGGCCATACACCAGTACAGGCACATCAAAGCACTCTAAGCCGATGACAAAGCGCCACTAATACCGTTGCAATTAGTAGATGTGCACCTGTGAAAACATCTGGCTGGACATGGCATGTAGCTGCAGATTAGAGACAAAGTTGTTTATGGGCTAAGGCTGAGCTTGATGCGGGGCACACGATCAGGAGTGCAGGAGCAGACAAAGTGCCAGCTGGGATAAAGCATAATGAAAGTAATAAAGTTCAACACAGCAGCCGAAATTCCAGCTACACCTTCCTGCCGCCTCTCCTTGTCGTCCTTGCCGTGTCCAGATCAGCAAACGGCGATAAAAACTTTGTGCGACGCACAGACACAGACAGAGGCTGCAACATGACACATGTAGCAAGCCCTGGAGCCGGTTGCCAACCAAAAGCACTATGGAATCAGAGGCAACAAATTGTGGAATAGTAAAAACAGTTGCAGTAGTCGCAGTAGTCCGTATGAGAAAGCTGACTAGCTCTAAAACTCTTGAGCGGATTCATCTATACGATTTCCATAAAGCTACTCAATCAGAAGGTCACCAAATTCTGCTTTCTAGACACAACAGGATTTAAGGATTTCCCAGCAAGAGATTCAACATTGTTTAGAAATTAACGATTGTTGAGCAAAAATCCTTTTGACAGTTTTTGACCCACAGTGCAGTGGCAACGGCTACAACTCCAGCTCTATCTAACAGCTACAACTCCAGCTTCACTTCATGTGTTGCATGTTTTGAAGCTGTCTGTGGTTATGGCAACCAAAGGTGGATAAGAATGGGCGCTGGCATGCGCCGCTCTGGATAGGATTGGGAACTTTCAACCATAGCCAGACATTTTATCGCCGGCATTGTTGTTTTTATTGAATATTCATAAATGGCCAAAAAGTAGGAAATTGTTGGTTGGGCCGACGTTATGGCCATTGCCGGCTGCAGCTACAGCTGCGTCTGGCCAAGCACTCATTATACCCGTACTCTATTAAAGTAGAAGAGTACATTCCCCCAAAAGAAAACAAAATCAAAAAGACTAGCATACTTTTGAGTCTGTCTGTAAAGATGCTGAGTACGAGTATCTTATAGTCCGAATATCGGCTATAGCATTTTTACTTGTTTCGTTTCATTTCGGAGTCATTTTATATCGAAGCATCGCATCGTTTGCCTTCGAGCATTCAAAATCAATAATTTATGAAGATGTTGTACTTGTGTTCTTGTCGGTGTCCACAGTTCAAATGCAACAGGAAGTACAACACAGCAAGTGCGGCTCCAAGTGGTCCAGACGGCCACTCGTTTGTGGTTTGTGCCAGAGCCCCAGCCCCCAGCCCCACACTGCTATCCAGGTCCATCTCCTGTCTGCCGATCTGTACTCGTGTTCCAATATCCTGTGTCTTTGTACTGTATGGCAACTTAATGGATTGTAAGTTGTCATTTGGTTCTTGACTTTAAATTTGACAACAAAAAAAACAGCAACAAGAGTTTTGCCTACTTTTGTGAGTAAAGCTGAATAAAGTGAACTATGGCAATGTTTCGCTCTAAAGTTGTGAAAAAGAAGGCAGCAGCTTCCCAACTTGTGCTTAGCACCGCAAACCGCTTCCTTCAACAACACGGAAGTTTCTGCGCCTGCCAAGCTGCTCCTGGTCACTTACGTGGACGACACTGCCATGCTCGTCGTTACAAACCGACTCCGAAGCAGTACATGAATGGAGCGATGGTCTGCCAGATGGAACATTGCCATCAATAATGCGAAATCGACCTGTGTGACCTTCTCTCTTCGGCGAGGCGGAACCCCACCTGGTCTCACCTATGATGGTGGTACCATTAAAACCGTCAGCTCTCACTGCTACTTGGGTGTCCACCTGGGCAGCAAATTAATATGGAAAGCTCATATTTCGGCAGTCAAAGCCAAGTGCCTAAAGAAACTCCAAAAACTTGACTGGTTCCTGCGTTCAAGCAAGCTTCAGATGTACACCAAGAGTCTGTTAATCAAAGCCATTATTACGCCCACCTGGACTTATGCCATCCAGGAATGGGGCACTGTCTCTCGGAGCCAGCTCGACAGGCTAAGGGTCGTCCAAACGCGTGCAGCACGGCGTGCATCCGGGCTTCCCTGGTACGTCACCAATAGTGCCATCCAAAGCGACCTGAGACTTGTACTGGTCGGGGACCAGATTAACCACCACAGCAGCCGATACGTCCGACAAGCTCGCGATGCACCCAAACTCGTTGGCGAACAATCTTGCCGACCCTTTACCCCTCCGACGTCTGAAGAGAATACATTCCACTGATATCCCTATTCGTAGGATTACTTAAGGCTTCCCTCTGTATCCATATTACCCTTCCCTTTATACGTTAAGTTGACCTCCCTACTCGTAGGATTACTTAAGACTTCCCTCTGTATCCATATTACCATTTCATTTACATGTTTGGTTAAGTTCAGAAGGCATTGAACGATTCCAGCGAAATTAAATAAAAAACAAAAGGCAATATTTCAGGTTCCTATCTATGCCATCTAACGCATTAATAAGCAATTAGACACAAAAGCAACATACACGCAGACACTAACGCATAGCCACACATACATTGGAAGTGGCATGCGCTTGACTGATTTTTCAAGTGGATTTTTGGACTTGTGGGTGGGTTGGGGCTTGAGGTTGTGAGGTTGGTGAAAGGGTGTGCGAAAAGCATATCAAATTAACTACTAAATTGACTTGTCAAACTCTTTGGCAAAAGTGTTTCATTATTCATAGCTTGCCAGAGGAGAATACCAGCCAAAAGGCGTCATACTTTTTATACTCGTACTCTAGTAGAGTCATCGAGTATATTGTATTCCTGCAAATGAATGTAACGCGCAAAAGGTAGCATTTTCGACCCCATGAAGTATATCGGGGGTGTCACGGAAAACCCCAGCGAAATTCTGTACGGTTTGTTTGCAAATCGCTGGAATAATTCGTCGGTGTCACGGAAGATCGAAAGATTTCAGTTTTTCAGACATAAAATTTCGAATTTACATCGAATAAGTAAACACGCTATAGTCGAAATTCCGACTATAAGATACTCGTACTCAGCATTTATTCAATATTCGACACACTCAAAAGTATGAAGAAAGCATGATTTTTACGATTTGTCTACAATTATCATCCAATCTTAGATTATGTGCTTATACATATACAAACCGAGTTTCAATCAAATGCGTTAAAATTTGTGGAAGATATTAAGTTTTGCGGCTTGCGGGGGAGGGAGGGGGCGTGGCAAAATTTAAAAACAAACTGAGACTGCCATCCTGAGACCTTTCATGTGGCAGTGAAAGACTCGTCGTTACAAACCGACTCCGAAGCAGTACAGGAATGGAGTGATGGTCTGCCAGATGGAACATTGTCATCATTAATGCGAAGTCGGCCTGTGTGACCTTCTTTCTTTGACGAGGCGGAACCTCAACCGGTCTCACCCATGATGGTGGTACCACTAAAACCGTCAGCTCTCCCTGCTGCTTGGGTGTCCATCTGGACAGCAAATTAATATGGAGAGCTCATATTTCGGCAGTCAAAGCCAAGGGCCTTAAGAAACTCCAAAAGCTTGACTGGCTCTTGCGGCTATATTCCTACTATATCGACTACAGCGTTCTTACTTGTAATGGCTAGTAATTAGGAGCAGTGTGAATGTCAAATAAAAGAAACATGTTTACTCTTTGTAAATAGCCGATAACAAAGAATCACAGCAGTATAGGAAAAATAGATACATGTGGTAAATCAGCTTTTATTAGATTGAAAATCGTCACAATCGTATGTAAATGTCAACCCAAACAGTTACTATATTGCATGGAAACAATCTCCTTCTACTCTATGAGTTTCAGCTGAAAGAGCTAAAACTGGGACTTATGTTACGTCTGAGCATCACAACCGTTCGGATATACACCGAAGGGGCTTTTCATTGAATGGTTTCCTCCTGCATTTATATTTTTCGCAAAAAAATCTATTGCAAATAAAAGTGCAACCGTCATTTTTAAAATTTAATGAAAAATAAATAAAAAATGCTTTGGCAATTTACAATGTTGTATAAGAAACAACTGGGTACAGCAGAGTTGTCATAGTTGAAAAATAGAAAATTGCATTTTTTTGTTTAATTACAATAAAAATTATCTCGGAGACTATAGGAGCTTAAGTTACCACTTTTGGCATGTAGACACCCCTCGTGGGGCGTCAGATCAAGTTTGTTTTAAAATTTTGCCCTGCCCCCTCCCGCCCCTGCATATCGATAAACAACGTTATCTATATAGACACCTAGATCTCGGAGATTACAAGAACTGAGGCCACCAAATTTGGTATGTAGAGCCCTTGTGGGGTGTCAGATCAGCCCCCTCTCGACTCGGCTGTTGCTCCTGATCAATAATATATATACTTTATGGGGTCGGAAGCGCATTCTTTTTCCCGTAACATACATTTGCACGAATACTGTTGCATACTTCTGTGAGTCGAATATTAAATAAATGCTGAGTACGAGTGTCTTATAGTCGGAATATCGACTTACTTGTTAATGATGAACAGCACACACAGACCTACACCCACACACAAATTCATACTCAGACATATACTTTGTCAAGGACTCGCAGTCATTAATGAAGAATGAAAGTAGAGAACGCTTCCAGTTGCTGTCACGCACGAACACACTCAAATAATGGCTAAAGGAAGCGACGTGTGTTGTAATTTTTAATGCTCGTACTCTGGTAGAGTAAACGAGTGTATTGTATTCGTGCAAATGTATGTGACAGGCAGAAGGAAGTGTCTCCGACTCCATAAAGTATATACATTCTTGATCAGCATCAACAGCCGAGTTGAGCTAGCCATATCCGTCTGGTCGTCCGTTTGAACATCTCGATCTTGGAGACTATAAGAGCTAAATTCAACAAATTTGGTATGTAGACTCCCGTTTTGGGGCGTCAGATCAAGTTTGCTTTAAAATTTTGTTACGCCCCCTCCCACCCCCGCAAATCGATAAAAACCTTATATCTTCCATAAATCTAAACGCATTTAGTTGAAACTCGGTTTGCATATGTATTAGCACATAATCTATCGATGCCAAATTTGATTAAGATCGAATAATAATTGTAGACAAAATCGTAAAAAACGAAAATAAAAAAAAAATCAAAAGTGTTGCATATTTTCGAGTGTGTCGAATATAAAACAAATAAAGAGTACGAGTGTTTTACAGTCGGAATATCGACTATAGCGTTCTTACTTGTCATTTCTGTCAAAGCTAAACCATTTGATGCGCAGTTTATGGCAGTATCATTTCCCTCCAGGGCTCCAGGAAACCAGGACACCAGCAGCAGTACCACCAGCAAGGCACAGTAGGCATTATCATTAGGATTTTGGCAGGGCAACACGTAGCAAATTATGAATGAATGAGCGAATCAAATGGGCTGAGCAAGTTGCTTTTGCTGTTGATGGCCCATTGGCAGCTCTCATAATTGGCACTTAGAGCGCACACATACGCACAGAGGCGCACAAGCAGCAAGAAGCATGAGCAGTGCTGAGTCACTTGAGTCACAAGCAGAGACTTGAGTAATGAATAGGCAAACAACACACACACACACACACACACACACATTGTGTGACACATAAACAGAAGAGCAGTTGCTGAGCACTGCAGGCCCCTCCTCAATACGCCTGGACTATGCTTGGCCAGCAGCAGGATTTACTGAATCTGTTGATGTAATTGTTGAAGTGTTGCAAGTGCAATCGCAAAGACTAGAAGGAGTTGCTGAAGCCAGCAAAAAGACCGGATGGCTGTTCAGAAAACTGATGTCACAAAATTGATTAGCTTGAAGTTAGGGAAATTAACTGAAACAAAGTATTATTGGTCAAATTATGCTGGCTGGAATAAAAGTGAGTAACATTTCTGATTATTGGAATTGGCTATCTACGCTTTGAACACAACAACTTCTACCGAAAACAGGCAAGATGTTGCAGTCTCTCGGATAATAATTAACACTGCGGTCATTGCTTGCTTGCGGAAGACAGCTTGCATAATACACGCACATGTGTATTGTACTAGACACGTGTGTAAAGCAGTACTTAGATATTCCTCCTTTCCTTCTCACACAATTTTAGGCACATTCAGTTGAAACTCAGTTTATATATGTATGATCACAGAATCTACCGATTTGCCAAATTTCATTAAGATCGGATAATAATTGTAGACAAAATGGTAAACCAAAAGCATTTTGTATGAGAGCATCCCTTTTTTTTTGTTGAAAATTTTTAAATTTGGTTTAAACAGGTTTTGTGCTACCTTTAGTGGCAACTTAATGTATTTTCAAAATTAAGGGAAAGGACATTTGATCACAAGTGATACATATATAGAATTTGTGTTACATATATGAGTAAGGGTATATTATTTACAAAGGAAGAGACTGTTTGGAACATTAATGAAGAAACATGGTAGGGAGAACCAATGGATGGCACCTTTTGAGTCTTCTCTTTCTTGGTTTGCCAGTTAGTCGTCTGGCTAGTGCGTTAGGGTGACCAGGGCGTTGCAGGTAATTCGATGAATTTAGTTGCATTATATCGCCCACTTTAGATTTCTTTTCGATGTCCCTCTTTCGAATGTACCATGGTGCGTTGCATATTCGCCTTAGGATTTTGATTGAGCAACTCTAATTTTATTTGAATTTGATTAGGCCGCAATGCCGTAAATGTGTAGCGCATATTTCCATATGGGGCTTAGAATGGACCTAGAAATGGGGACTTTACTGTGCAATGACAGCTTATTTCTCGGAGCCAGTAAGCCACGCCATCTTTCCGACCTTTGCCATTATTGTATGGGCTCGGAAATTTAGTTCCCTGTCCAGTACGACACCTAAATATTTGTGAGAGCTTTTGTGAGTAAGGGTGGAGCCCAGCATCATAATGCCACTGCACGACAATGTTCTTGTAGCAAAGGTAACATATGCGCATTTGCTGATGTTGACGCGTATGTTCCATTTCACAGCCCAGTCCTCAAAGTCCGTGGCTAGAATAATGCTTGGACTTCTGGCCAACACAGCAGTGTCATCCGCGTAGGTTGTGTATAGCCTTCTTACTTGTTTCTCTTGTGATTTGTGCTAACATATCCCATCATTGTTATACTCGTACTCTAGTAGAGTAAACGAGTATATTGTATTCGTGCAAATGTATGTAACAGGCAAACGAAAGCGTCGCCCATCCCTCAAAGTATAAATATTCTTGATCAGCATCAACGGCCGAGTCGATCTAGCCATGTCCGCCTTTCCATCCGTCTGTCCATCCGTATGAACACCTAGATCTCGGAGACTGTAAGAGCTAGAGCTAGAGAGACGTCCGATCAAGTTTGTGTTTAAATTTTGCCGCGCCCCCATCAGCCCCCGCACACCAAAACCTTATATCTTCCACAAATTTTAGTGCATTTAGTTGAGTTTGTATATGTATAAGCATGAAGTCTACCGATTTGCTTAGTCTTATGAAGATCGGAAAATAATTGTAGACAAAATCGTACAAAAAAATAACATAATTTTTCATACTTTTGAGTGTGTCGAATATAGAATAAATGCTGAGTACGAGTATCTTAAATGTACTCAGAATCAGTTCATGGGCAGTAGAAATATTTTAGCATCTGCTAGAATCCATGCTCATCGGCTGCTTCTGCCATTGATTTTACATAGCTATTTCTCTTCTCTCCAAAACTCACCTGACTGAGCTCATCTCTCGAGCGAACGGAACATTTGGGTAAGAGCGCCTGCATATCATCGTCGAAGCTGGCGGCATGCGCCATATCCACCACATCATCGTTATTCGGTTCTAAACTGCTGCTGCAGTGCCCGTCACCACTTTTGGCCTCCACATGGCCAGCAGCGGTCATGGAGTTGTTGTTAGGATTCAGATATAATTGGCCATTTAGCTTGTTGTTGTTGTGATTGTTGGTTTGCGATTCCGACTTTTGCGACTGTTGCACAGCGCAGCTGTTGTTGTTATTGTTGTTGTTGGAACAAGTGGGATGGTTGGCTGCCGCATTGGACTCCGCAGTGGTCGCAGTCTCTGCCACGGGGGCGGCTGCAATTGGCGTCACGGACAACTGTTCACTGGTCCTGCAAGATAGAGAAAATATGACAAGCAGTTAGACAACCCCAAATTCTCGTGGCCACTGGCTTAAGTTTATGGTCCCCCCTCGTTTCTTTTGCCCTCGCCCTTAGCCTGGGCAGCCTATTTGTTATCTCAGTTGGAGCTGTCAAAAGGTTAATTTGCGACACATTTTGTTGTTGTTGTTCTTGTTGTTGTGTTCGCTTGAGACGCTCAAGTGGCAAGGATACGCAGGACGCGTGTCACATAAACTGACGCCTGAAAAGCGAGCAATTTTCCGTCATTTTAACAATATTTCTAGACGGCGTACAAACGTTATTAATGAATTTTCCACAAGAAAAGAAAGAAAGAAAGAGCCAAAAAAAAATGGCAAGAAAAAGTTTGGCATGTGCTTCCTTCCGTTTTCTTAACGCGCCGTTATTGCACAGTGGCATTAATTCACAGTTTGTTTGCAATGAAAAGAATGTTTTGTTATATTTTATGTTTAATAAAATGCGGAAAATATATTTGGTTAGCAGTATGCAATGTTTCCCCAAGGGTCCGACGGCATTTTACAAATTTTCAGTTCCTTCGGATTAAAGTTAAGCAACCCGTTTAAAAATTTTGTCATTTACAATTTCAATGTCAAATTTCCTTCCAGATACCTCAGGCATTGGCACCACTGTGCGGCTCTCTCTCTCTCTCTGTCACACATACACACACTTGCATACACAACACACACAAAGACGGAGCAGACGGCCCAGATGGATCAGCTTGAGTAACAAGTCAAGCCAAGTTGAGTGGAGTCGAATCGACTCTCGGGCAGGGCAAGAGGAAAAGTTAATAAAAGTGCACACAGGGCGAGAAAAGCATTTTGCGCCGTATGACAAGTTGTCAAACATTCTGACATAATCATGTCAAATTAACACCATCAACTCGCGGGGGTTGAGTGGGCCACAAACGGCAGCGGCAACATAAACAATAACAACAACAAGCACGCGCAGCAGATAATAAAACACTTAACAGAATTAGGCGGTCTATAAATGTATGCAAAGGCTCAAGGACATGACCAACGAGCACGCATGAATTTATGAGTCGCTGTCAAAAAAAAATCATAAACAACCACAAACACACATTAAGCACAGGCAACAATATAGCCAAAGGCAACTAAAAAGGGACAAAAAAGGAAGGCCAGTTTCGGCTTGTCGAAGCTTATATACCATTTACATTGTAAACGGATAACATTTGGTCGGCTGACATAGGACGTCCTCAAATGGATACAAACCGAATTTGGTTTGATTTGGGTAAAAAACAGAAAAGTTATGCTAATAAGTGGTGATGCAGTTGTCCGATCTTGATCAGATCAGGCCAGCGGACGTGGGGCCTCCTCACATGGATACAACCCTCAAATGGATGAAAAACAGAGAAGTTATGCAGTGAATGTTCATTCCGAAACAATCGGTTATATGGGAGCTAGCGTGTAGCTCTTAAGACTTCTGAGATCTTGGGTTTGAAACGTACGGACGGACATGGCCACATGGACTCCCCTTGTCGTGCTAGTCAAGAATATATATACTTAATATAGTCGGAAACGCTTGATTCTATGTGTGAATGGTATAAAAAGGACCGCGACTGCTGTGTGTATGAGTGATTGTGTAGCGCACAAATGTGAGGCATACTTTAGGGCGGTGCACACAAATTGCCAAAGCACGGCAATCAAGTTTAAGTGCCTGAAGGTGCTTCTCGGCTTTGTTGTGCGGCTGATACAGGACAATGGAAGTATATATATATATAAAGAACATATATGTACTCGCATGTAAGGAGATCTCTACAGATATCTGATACTTCAAACCCTAGCTGGGATATGCATTACAACAAACTCTAAACAAGATTCTATTTTTTTAAATTGTTTAAGCAACTTCTGTGCAAATCCTTTATTTGGTGCAGTGCCAGTGCAATCATCGCCTGAATCACATATAAAGATAATATGAGAAACTCTACGATATATGCGAATATTTGACTATTTTCTTCAGTGCGCAAATAAAATTGTCTAGCTGCATCCGTATGGCAGGAGAGAGACCAGGATGAACTGTGATTCCGTATAACCAATCTGTGCAAAACTTTGCCCGGCAATGCAATGAATATTTTACCCAACATTTTGAAAATAAAGTTAAGAAGAACAAGTCGAAATCAAAGCGAAACGAAGCAATAAAACATATATACGTACGCGTATGCCATGTCTGACAGTGGCGTATGTGAGGGAGGGGCAACAGTGTTCGAGAAAAATTACAAAAATAAAAGAAAAATAACTTGGAAAACCTATTCAGGTATCGTGTTTAACACCTCTCACCCATAAATCATACCTAAACTTCAAACTACGCCCCTGATGCATGTCTAACAATTAGTTCAGTTTTAAAGCTATGCGGGTGCCGGGTTTCTGTTTGCTGATTACTGATTTGCCATGCCGAGCTCTCTTTGTTGCTCCAAAGCGGTTGACATGGCAACAGCAATGGAGTTGGAGCTGGAAGCACAGCGCAGCGCCATGTCAATGAAGTGGGCAAATATAGAAGTTCTGCTGGTGCGCCAGTGTGTGGGGTTGCTGCATGTGTTTACCGCTTCGATTATGTATGTGTAAGTGAATATGACTGAGTGTGCGTGCGTATGAGTGTATGCAAATTAGTTGTGACAGCTTTCAAAAAGTTCAGCATAGTTGTCGATGTGCCAGGCTAAAGAGAGTGCCGGAGTTCCAACGTCTATTGACAGCTCTGCTTGGATTAAGTTCTAGTCGAGTCGATTCGAGTTGAGAGGCAGAGCTTCGACAGCATGCGAGTTCAGAAGCGTTCAAAGTTCATAAACAACACATCCAGTAGATACATGCCAGTCGTTGCATTCCTGAGTGACGGTGGACAGGCATGGGGTATGGGATGGGGCAAATATGGGAAGATGAGAGGCAAGGACTGGGTGAGCGGGTCACAGGAGTTTACGGTCTTGTCTGTGCCCATGGGGCATGCAAGCCAAAATCGTTTTTGATATGGTAATATGGCAATGGCAACGCGTGTGTGGAATGTGTCATTATTAGATTTTTACTTTAGGCGAGCACATGGGTGAGGGCTTCAATTTCAAAGGGGAGTTGTATAGCAGTTGCTCAAGGAGGACACTGCGTGGAGTGCCTGCCATAGAGTAGTAATATTAACTAAGTTGTGTATTATGCATGTGCAGCAGCCGGCAATGGAGGAAGTATGAGCCGTATGTGAAAGCAACAGCCTCAGGCTTGCTTTGAAAATCTGAGGGGATGGCTGAGCCTAAGCTGAGGTTAGTGAAAGGTTGCGTACATCGATGCACGACGAGAAAATACTGTTCGAAATGCTTAAATGATATGTATGCTACGTATTAGAGCGTTCAAGTGACGTTGGAATCCTGTAACATTCCTTCATTGCAGTGAGTGAGCGAATGCTCTCTCAGTGTTAAGATCTTAGCTCATGGCTGAAGACTTTGTCACGAAAGTGCAGGTGCGAGCGGGTGGGTTTCATAACGATTGCGGTGATGAGAAAGCATGAAATCCTTCCATAGCTGTCCTTCCATAACAGTGAGTATATTTATCATTTATTACAGTATCAGCGATCATTTATTTTCTGAAAAATTATTCCTTTAGCTTATTGATTACAATCATGCAGGTATAAGTTCTCTTTGGTGAATAATAAATAGCTTTGCGATTTCTTATTCAAATTTTGCATTTATAATTCTTAAACAGTTCTAGCACTCAAGTAGCTAGAATCGCAACTAGATTGCCTTAACTAGATCACATACTCAACACCTAAAAGCTGATCTAGTCGCACTTTACGTTTGAGATAATGACTATAACCTGCCTATCTAACTTCATGACATCAATTTATAGGCTAAATCCTAGTAAAACATCTCATGTACTTCCACTTCCTCAGTGTAAAACACTTGACTTTTTGGCCAAGTGTAGGAAATAGGTTAAGTGTGGAGAGCTGTGTGCTTCAGCCTGGGTGTTGGTGCTGGTTCTGGTGCTCAAGCTGTGTGAGTAGTTGACATCATTTAGTTGAAGTGCTGCGCAACAATGAGTGCGGTTTCTGGCCCAACAGCAAAGTGTCGCACCTGGCGTGAGTTGTTATTGATAGAGAAGTAGTTCTAACGGAATAGGATATAGATGTAGACGAGGAGAGAGCAAAGGAGACAGAGAGGGAAAGAGGCGAACTGACAGTCTAAGGAGGAACTGCGTCTGCTGAAGCTGCGGAGCACCTTCGTAACTCACCTTGCCTTGCCGTGTGCTTTAAACTGTGCCACCTCGGCATAACGCCTGCCAAGTGGTACCTCCTGTGGACTGAGCAGCGCCTCACAATGTGCACCCACGCCCCTTGCCAGCGCCTGTTCCATGGGCAAACTCATGCCTTTCAGCAACTGCGTTGGCAATGGCTGCTCCTCACTGAGATTGGCAAAGTTCTTCAGTTGTTCATGCAACGAGTAGTCCGAGCTGGAGCATGAAGTGGACGCCGATGAGGTAGAGCAACTGGCTGAGTGTATATGCATGGTAGCCAGTTCTACACTGGGATTGCCATTCTGTAGATGCTCGTAGGCGGCGTGGGCATCCTCAGAGCTGCTACTGCTGCCGCTGCTGCTGCTGGCTGAGCTGGAGCCGCTTGACTGATTGCTCTGGTTGGTTATGGTAGAAATAGTGGAGACGCAGCTGTCCATGCTGACTATGGAATTGCGATTGGCCTTAGCTTTGACATTGCCAGGCTCAACACCGGGCATTTGCTGATCCGTGGTCTTCATTGGCTTCTGCTCTTTCGGCGGCGTGACACTTTGTTGTGGATGTATGATCAATGAGGTACGCTTCCGCAATGTTTCATCCTTGGCGTTCATGTTCTGTTTGAGCGTCTTGTCAGATTTGGTGTATACAATGACCTCCACTTTGGCGGCTGCATCATCATCGTCTGCTTCTCCTGCGGATGCTGCTGCTGACAACACCACAGTGGGCGGCGGGGGCTGCGATGCCACAGCCGCTGGTGCGGTTTCATGTGACATGCTGGAAAGTCGCTTCATGTTAGAGAGAGATAAACAGGCAAAGAGATAGATGGAAATGGAAATAGAAAGGAAAATTCTATGGAAAATGTAATGCTACCAACTTAAAACTCAGAATTATGGCCAAATAACAGCCGACACATGTGTCAATCACTTTTATTGATTTCGATATTTAATACTCACGAACCGCCCAACGCTCTACACGCAGCAGCTGCTGCACTCGCACCACCTTTGTGTGGCATCATATCGTATATCCGTTGAACCACTCAATGCATGAATTTTAATTTAACGACCATGTTGAGGCTTTCAAAATGTTATTACTAATAAAAGCGGAAAGTCAAAACAATGTGGAGTGAGGTAGGTGACTGGTGGCACCGGCTAACTGTGACAGAGCCTGCCTGACTGTCTATCTGATCGCCTGCGTGGAGTTGGGTTACTGGACTTGAGGTCCATTTGATGCCTCATTCAATTTGCTTGCTGACTGCTGCTAGAAAGCGAAGGTAGGAACTTACAAGTTCCTTGTGGATGCTAATCAATGCAGACATCTGATTATGCTAAACAATGCAGTTGCTTCACAGTCAGTTGCATTAAAAACGCTTTCAGTCAGCTTACAACGACTCACCTGAGTCTCAAGAAATATAAAAACTTTTCTCTGTTTGTTGTTCGGAAATAAATTTACTGAAACTTAATTTATTAAAATTGTTCAACTTTCTGTGAATTTGTCCACCTATTTGACAGATTTAAAAAGTTTGTCTGCATTCAGTTGATTGCGCTGCCATGTTAATAAAGTGTATACAGCTGTCAGCTTAGCAGAAAGTGGAAAATTCCCTTTCACATTTGCTTTTATGAACTTTTAACAATAATTTTTGTGGCCACAACGCATGTGTTTGAGTGCTCGCATAAGCATAAACATGGGTGATTGTGTGTGTGTGTGTGTGTGTGTGTGTGACATGCAAATACAAAGCATGTAGCATAAGTACATATGCATGTGTGTCTGCCCGTCCCTGAGTAAGGGTGTTGAAAATAAGGAGAAGATTTCTTTTAAAGCAAACATCATTCGAATTCTGTCAAGAGGCCAACACGAAGGTATCGCACTTGTCCGCAGTGTCTGTGTCATATGTATGCTGCCCTCTTCCCCCTCTTTTTCTGCTGATAAGCAATTATAAGCCCTGGTAGAAGTACTTCAACTTTTATCATTTTCTTTGCTTAACTTCAATATCAAACAAAAATCTACAAAAAAAAAGAAAATCTGGACTGGCTTCTGGATTTGCTTCACTGAGCTTTGGATATATTTTCCCAGATTTTGTTTATTTGTATGTTGTATGTTGTTTAGTTCGCAATATATCATAATTGCCAAGCCCAATATTTATTGGACTCGATTCAGCGAAGATTTGTCGCCCCGCCCAGCTACCGTTTATCGTTAGGGCCAAGCCATAAACAATGAGTTTGTTTAGCAGCAAGCAGGAAGGTTTGTACAACTTTTAGAATTTCCTAACAGATTGGGAGCTGTGTGACTAACATTTGCATAAGCATCCGACATGGGTGAACACCCCAAAATAAGAATTCTTTAAACATTTAAAAAGTCTATCGAGAATATTGATTATTTATGAGAGAGTTTAGCTTACAGAGAAAGAGGGAGGAAGCACAGACACAGACATGCAGCAGCACAGTTCGGTTCGGTTGCATTTCGCAATTAATGTTGTCGTCTCACATATTTGTTTGTAATTTGATTTTTCAATCAGAACAACAACAACAACAATGAAAGTAATTATAAATAACTTACTATACCAAATGCAATAACAACAATTACAATTACAAACTAATGAGGGCCATGAAAAATGCATCAGACAGAAAATGTTTATTCGTGCTTTTTATATAGAAAAATAATACGTAAACGTCGTGTGGGGCTATGGCTATGGCTTCAGACGAAACGATTTTGAAATATGCATTGTATATGAATACGAATACGAAACAAATCTATGCGTATATATATGCATAAGGTGTTGTGATTCATTTATGACTGAATTCCATATAAATATACTACGACAAGTTCAACAGAAACAAATCATAAGTTGAGACGGAAATCACGACCAGAGGGCAAGTGGCAGTTGCTGATCCTTTATATTTTGACTTTTATTTTGAAATTTTCTGCTTGGGGACGAGTGTGAAGCCGAATTTTGTTTCATTTGGATGAAAAACAGAACACAAATTTCAGTTCTGTAGCTTTTAAGACTTCTGAGATCTTTGTGTTGAAACAGATGGACGGACGGACATGGTATATCGATTCCCCTTATCATTCTGATCAAAAATATATATACTTTATATATTCGGAAAGCTTCCTGACAAAATTGATATGCCATTTTGTAAATGGTATAAATACAAAAGCAAAATAAATAACATATATAAAAAACATATATAAAACATCAAACAGTTATAGTCCATTAATTCATGAACATAGAACATGATGGAAGCTCGAACAACATTTGGAGCAGTATGAGGTATTATATGATTCGTAACATATATGTAATTATATCAACACACTACTTATTACGCACACCTCACTATGAGATTCACAATAGCAATTCCTAAGTGATGCCGATGTCTGTACTTGTGTGTCCAAAAGAAGAGAGATAGAAAATGTTATAAAAATCGGTTTGCCGGCACGCCTGATTATTATGCAAAGTGTGAAAAGCAATTGTCAACAAATCGTCAACCAAACTTGGGCTAGTTGGGTAGTTTTTTTTTCCATATACGAGTGTATAAGCAGATAAGTGCATACATATTCTCTTTGACAGACTTGGGTCGCTACGCGGGCACCGTCAGGTCTGTCAATCGTTGTGTATGTGAGTGTGTGTGTGTGGAGGGAGTGTTTTTGGTACGATTTTTGCTATTTGCATTCGAATTGTTGAAAGTGATCGATTTCAAGGACAAACAAGTAAAACGTTGACAAGGTGGCAGATAGAACAACTAGGAACGCTATAGACGATATTCCGACTATAAGATACTCGTACTCAGAAATGTATGATACTCTTTTTGATTCATTTGCATCCTCGTAACGGCCAAAAGGAAGCATTTCCGACCTTATAAATTATATATATATTCTTGATCAGCATCAACAGCAGAGTCGATCTAGCCATACCCGTCTGTCGGTCCACCTAGATCTCGGAGTCTATAACAGCTAGAGTAAATGTAGACTCCCCAGTTTCTCGTCAGATCAAGCTTGTTTTAAAATTTTGCCACGCCCCCTGCCGCCACCAACCTGTAACCAACCAACCTAACGTGTAAAGGGAAGGGTAATATGGATACACAGGGAAGCCTTAAGTACTATATTTACAAAACTTAACATATGTACAAGTTAAGTAATCCTACGAGTAGGGAGATCAGTCGAATGTATTCTCTTCAGACGTCGGAGGGGTAAAGGGTCCGCAAGATAGTTTGCCAACAAGTTTGAATGCATCGCCAGCTTGTCGACGAATCGGCTGCTGTGGTGGTTAATCTGGTCCCCCACCAGTACAAGTCTCAGGTCGGTTTGGATAGCACTATTGGTGACGTACCAGGGAAGCCCGGATGCACGCCAAGCTGCACGCGTTTGGACGACCCTTAGCCTGTCTAGCTGGCTCGTAGAGGCAGTGCCTCGTACCTGGATGGCATAAGTCCAGGTAGGCGTAATAATGGCTTCGATTAGCAGACTCTTGGTGTACATCTGAAGCTTGCTTGAACGCAGGAGCCAGTCAAGCTTTTGGAGTTTTTTAGGCACTTTTCTTTGCCTGCCGAAATATGGGCTCTCCATATTAGGGGACACCCAAGCAGCAGTGACCCCAAGTGGGGTTCCGCCTCGCCGAAGAGAGAAGGTCACACAGACCGACTTCGCATTATTGATGACAATGTTCCATCTGGCAGACCATCGCTCCATTCTTGGCAGGGGCAGAAACTTCCGTGTTGTTGACGGGGCTGGCATGTCAGCAGTGTACAGAGTGTACAAGGAGGGTACAAGCACACTTCCCTGAGGAACCCCTGCATGGACCTGCACCAGGCAGGATCGAGAGTCTTTCACTGCCACATCAAAGGTTCGATCAGTAATAAAAGATCTCAGGATAGCATAGCGAGGTGCAGGGAGTAGATCTTTCATTCTGTACAGGAGACGCTCAAGCCACACCTTGTCGAAAGCTGTTTGACATCGAGGCAGACGCCGACAGTGTACTGCTTATGCTCGAAACCGTGTGGGACCTGGTTGACCAAAACATGCACTTGTTCAGGGCAATCATGGGATTTCCTTAAGCCAAATTGTTGTTGCGGTATGTGAGTAACATCACCTCCTGCGGCCTGACCGGTGCAGTCTAGTTGTGACGCTTGAAAAAAGTTGCTTAACGCCACTTGACGAGATATACTGCCTTCTGAGGCGCCTTTTGTAGCTGAGCAAAGCCCTAGCCTCCGAGTTCAGAATGGGCGCCCTCCTTACAGTCGGGAGACCAGCTTGGCGTGGGGAAGGCGTAGCGCGACGAGCAGCTTCGGCAATCTTTGATGCAAAGCAGTCGACGTACGCTTGAAGCTCGCTGCAAGTGTCGATGGGCAATAATTTTGTAGACAAAACGTAAAAAGACAAACTTGATCTGACGACACACTAGGGGAGTCTACATACAAAATTTGGTGACTATCTGTTATAGTCTCCGAGATCTAGGTGCTCATACGTACAAGATCGACTCCGCTGTTGATGCTGATCAAGAATATATACTTTATGGGGTCGGAAGAGTATAAAAAGTTGGGCAGTGATGCGCCGCCCGTCCAACAACAGGCATGAACATTTTTATGTGAATTTTCATAATTTCTCATATATGGACTCATCGCTGTGAATCGTAGGAATCGTTTATACTGTCAACTGCTTTGTGATTATATAAGGAGCTAGCTTTACGAATACGTGTATATAGCGTATAAATCTGTGATTCACATAAATGTGGCTCAATTTATCTTTGAATGATTAATGAACACTTATCGCTTACTCAACTGTTATGTGCCCTCAGCTCTTACCTGCTCCTCAACATGTAATCGTTCATATGCTTCACTTTGCCCCACTTCCCACCACCACACCGCCACACCGCCGCACACAGCAACCGCCACCATCACCTTCCCAGCGCTCTAAGTGTGGAATGCAATAAGCTTTGAAATCCAGTTGTAAAAGTTATGCTTTCAAAAGTCTAAAAAACAATTTTATACGCTACAATGAAAGCGTATCATAACTAGGCTATGAATTTAGGAGAAGCACATTATGGCAATATGATTATGCGATGCAACAAAGAACTGATCAAGGAACGATCAAGAAAAGAACGATCATTCCATGCAATAGCTGCTTACATTTGTGGTGTAAAATCACGAAGAAACTACCTGTTATGACTGCTGTAGAGAAGGGATGGACACCGATGTCTAGTGTATTCATCCTTCGTCTAAGCTTGTAGTTAGCTTTTCCCACTTGTTGTTTAACTTTTCGCCTTAGTTGTAAATATAATTTTTTATGCCCTACACACATGGAAAATATGTACGACGAGCGGACAGACGGGCTATGGAGCACTCGTTTATATATTGGACAAGCCCCTAAATAAAAAAAGGCCACGTACTGCGCCTTTGTGTTTAGTAATTTTTCAATTTTGACTGCAGAGGTACATAGAGTGGTCGTCGTGTTTGAGTTTGGGAGTCTGGGCTCGGTCTGGGGCACTGGTTGCTTTTCGGTGGTTGCTTGTTACTACAAATTATCGGTGTCTGTGTGCACGGCACGTGCGTCACGGCAGAAGCGTGGGTATGGACCAGAGCCAGCGGCAGACCTACCCCCTCATACTCATGCTCAACCCCATGCGGGCGGTATACGGCTGACTGGATGGCTGGCTGCCTGGCGGTCTGCCTTGGCTTTAGTGTAATTGATTTCGCATTGTTACTGTGGGGGTGATCACAGGCTGGAAGGCGGGTACTGGGAACTGTGTACTGGGTACTGGGCTGGTGCAGATTCCGGACAAATGAATGCGTTTGCTGCGTGCTATGCTTAACGCACAACTTTTTCGCTTTGACTTGTAATTGCCCGCTGCTTGGGGATTTGCAGGTGACTCGACATCTACAGTATGTACAAACATATGTGATTGTGTTTGCGTCTGTGTATCTTGAGTGTCTTCCAAACCCTTGGTGTCTTATTCTGGCACAACGGGTGACTGGTGACAACAACATTAGCAAATTGATTTCAACAGCATTCGCATCCGGCATGAAGACGCCAGCAGTTGGCATTGAGTCGAATCTACTCGATCGCTGGCTAAGCATAACCTACGCAACCACTTCGCCTCAAACGTATTAAATAACTCTCTCAAGGCCCCCGCCCTTGTCGTTGCTTGGCTTGACTGGGCTATCCGCTGGCTATTCAAAATGCGCGCCCACGCTGCCCACGAGTCGGCCTCCATTGAGCGATAGCGTTGAGAATGAATGCCAGACCGTGTGGCGTTCCATCCAAAAGTCAAAAACAAAAGGGAACAAAAATTGTTTTCAAGAAAAAAATTCAGTGATCTAAATAGTAAACAAGTAAAAACGCTATAGTCGATATTCCGGCCATAAGATACTCGTACTCAGCATTTATTCAATATTCGACACACTGAAAAGTATGAAAGTTCTCATACAAAATGTATTTTTACGATTTTGTCTACAATTATTATCCGATGTTAACAAAATTCGGCAAATCGGTAGACTATGTGCTTATACTAAATGCGTTCAAATTTGTGGAAGATATAAGGTTTAATCGATTTGCGGAGGGAGGGGTGGGGCAAAATTGAATAACAAACTTGATCTGATGCCTCACAAGGGAAGTCCACATACTAAATTGGGTCTCTCTAGCTCTTACAGTCTCCAAAATCTAGGTGTTCATACGCATGGACAGACGGACATCGCTAGATCGACTCGGCTGTTGATGCTGATCAAGAATATGTATACTTTATGGGGTCTTAGACGCTTCTTTCTGCCTGTTACATACATCTGCACGAATACAATATACTCGTTTACTCTACCAGAGTACGGGTATAAAAATTACTATATCGACTGTGGCATTCTTACTTGTAGTAATTTATTAGATGAGAAAATTTCAAAATCAAAAATTCATGTAAGCATGACATACGAGATACTTTGAAATCAAAAATCCAACTTCAATACGCATGAATGTTATATTGTTATGGTTTTTTTACAAGAAAGAGGAACTTCTTATTTCATAGGCAGATGTATTCTGTATTCTCTTGAAATATATAGCATTGCATCTATTTCATCAGCGGTGTTCGAAATTGGCAAGGACATTTTATATTTTATTAGTTTCTAGTGAGTGGAAGGGTTTATTTTATAAACAACAAAGCGTGGTGTTGTTCTATTTATAATCTAGAATGATCAACATTGCTTTATTCGCTTCTGAATCTATATATGCATATGTACTATACATATATGTATATATACCCCCTTAAGTGGTCCGATAGTATGTTCTGGGTGCCTGCGTGACTAATGTCTGCACATGTGAATGTGCAATGGAAATTTGTAAAGTTTGAGAATTCAACAGATACTTGATTGCAAGCATAAATATCTGGGCATTAGGAAATGGAGTAGCTGCTGGAAATGCATTTTTCAATAGCAACAGCAACAACAACAACACATACATCGCTGAAATATTTATGGTAAAAAAAATATACAATAGCTTCAGGAAAATCCGTTGAAGTTGTGCTCTTGCTTATGCTTAAAAAGCAACAACAACAATAAAAAAGAAAACAAAATATGAAAGTGCAACAACAACTAAATCAAAACAAGAAAGGAAAGCTAGCTTCGGCTTGCCAAAGCTTATATACCATTCGCATTGTAAATATATAACCGATCGATATCTGAATGGAGTGGATACAAGAGATACCAAATTTGGTTTGGTTTCGATGAAAATGAGAAAAGTTATGCTACTAAGTGTTCATTCCGGAACAATCGGTTATATGGGAGCTATACGATATAGTTGTCCGATCTGGATAAAAATTGACCAGACTGCAGACAAGGGAAGCATCTGGTAAAAATCTCAGCCTTATAGCTTTTAAGATTTATGAGATCTTAGTGTTGAAACAGACGGACAGAGGGACATGGTTATATCGATTCCCCATATCATGCTTCCTTCTATGCGTTGCAATCTTAATGACAAAATTAATACACCATTTTGTAAATGGTAGAAAAAGACAAAAACTAGAAACTCATCTGTCATTATAGCTTATGTAGTCCAAAACCTTTTTGGTAATATGGTACTGCTCGAGCTAAATGGTTCTATATAACATCACTGTTATACCATAGGCATTACTATACACTAGAAAAGACGTCGAACCAAACGAAACCATATGAAGTACAAGAGAGAAAAGGCTAGTTTCGGCTTGCTGAAGCTTATATACCCTGCACAGTGTAAATGTATAACTGATGCAGATTAAATCTGGTCGGCGGATGTGGGGCCTCCTCAAATGGATACAAACCGAATTTGGTTTGATTTGGATGAGAAACAGAAACAGAGAGAACAGAGAAACGTTGCAAACTTCCTGCCAAAATATTCATTCAAATAAGCCATTTTGTGAATGGTATAAGAAAACAGCTCAAATAAATAAATCCTGTTCAGCAACTTTTACGCTGTGCCCTCGTGGAACGCAAGTGGATGCCATTGGCACAGACAACCGGCAGTGTTAGCGCCGGCAGCAGCAACAACAACGGTATTTGGTCCCCAATACAACGGCCCGTTGCAAAATGGCAACAACAACAAATGCAAAAAAATTGGCATAATGTAAGCAAAAAACAAGTAAGAACGCTATAGTTGATATTCCGACTATAAGATACTCGTACTCAGCATTTATTCGACACACTCAAAAGTATGAAGTTTTCTTTTGTGTAAAATGATTATCCGAGCTTAACAAAAGTCGGCAAATCGGTAGATAATGTGCATAAACAACCGAATTTCAACTAAATGCGTTAAAATTTGTAGAAGATATAGGGTCTTATCGATTTGCGGGGGCGAGGAGAAATTTTTAAAAAACAAACTTGATCTGACGCCCCCACAAGGGGAGTCTACATACCAAATTGGGTAACTCTAGCTCTTATAGTTTCCGAGATCTAGGTATTCGTACGGACGGACAGACGGACATGGCTAGATCGACTCGGCTCTTGATGCTGATCAAGAATATATTCACTTTATGGGGTCTTAGACGCTTCCTTCTGCCTGTTACAACATTTGCAGGATTACAGTATACTGGTTATGCTCTACTATAGTACGAGTCAGAGAATGGTAGCAAGTCACCGCCTCTTAAGGTGCACCGGGTTAATGTACGGTGTCTGAGACACTCGGCGGGTGTTTTCAACCACCGCACAACCGAGTATAGTCGATCGCCTTACAATAATGCATGAGTGTTTTGGGCACACAAGCAACAAAATGAGAGCGGTAGTTTTTTGCGTATCGCATACGTTGCCGAGACGACATCGAAAGAAGGTGGGTGAAAAGCGAAGCAGAAAAGTTCAGACAAGAAATGTATACAGTGTCTTGGGTGTTAGGGTTTCTTTTGTGCAGGCGGCCTTCGCTTGTGTGTTGCTATTTTAGTACCTGCTGCTGCTGCTGTAAAAGAATTTATTTCACTTTTACCGCATTCATAATACTAAATAATATTTAACTTAAGAATTTGTATTTTATTTATTCATTTAATAACAATAATCTGTTCATACTCAACATGTAAATCTAATCATTTTATTGCATTAAACATGGTCAAATTATACTTAAAATATACATAAATAAAATCAATAAAATCAATTGCTTCAGTGCATTTTTCATTGAGTGAAATTATAACTTTAAATTTCTGTAATATGAATGTAGGCCTACTATATTTCTTTTTTCGATGCTCAATTGTAATCGAGTGAAAAACAAAACGGCCCACCATGGTGAACACAAAACACTCGGGTGATGCATAAGTGTTTTGCCTACTTATATTTATTAGGCCTTGCCTTTTCCACTTGTGCTTCTTCCTACATTCGTTTTGAATAGTGCACACATTTCAATGAGTGTGAGTGGGGTGGCAAAAAGTGACACCCTTGAAGATCTCTGGTACGAGTAGAGCGAGTAAGAACGCTGTACTCGATATTCCGACTATAAGATAAGATACTAACCATTTAGTTAATATTATGCATACTCAAAAGTGTGCAACACTTTTTGATTTTTTATACTCGTACTCTAGCAGAGTAAACGAGTATATTGAATCCCTGCAAATATTAGTAACAGGCAGAACGACGCGTCTAAAACCCCATAAGGTATATGATCAGTATCAACTGCCGAGTCGATCTAGCCATGTCCGTCCGTCCGTTTGCATGAACACCTAGATCTAGGAGACTATAAGAACTGGAGTTACCAAACTCGGTATGTGGTGTGGACTCCCCTTGTAGGGCGTCAGATCAAATTTGTTTTTAAATTTTGAAACAAATTCATACAAATTCTATCGCAGCTAGTTGAAAATCGGCTTATATGAGGTTATAATCACCGACTTCCAAATTTCATTAAGATCTTAATTAAGATAATAATTGAGTGGATAAAAGAGATACAAGACGAATTTGTTTTAATTTGGAAGACAAACAAAAAAGTTATGCTGCTAAGTGTTCATTCCGGAACAATTGATTGTTTGGTAGCTATATGATATAGTTGTGCGATCTTGATCATATCAGGCCAGTGGACGTGAGGCCTCCTCAAATGGATACAAACCGAATTTGGTTGGATTTGGATGAAAAACAGAAAAGTTATGCTCCTAAGTGTTCATTCCAGAGATGTCGGTTATATGGGAGCTATATGATATAGTTGACCGATCTGGATGAATCTCGAACTTAACTATTGTTCAGACAAATGCACAATCTGGTAAATCAAATGCATCCTGTAGCTCTTAAGACTTCTGAGATCTTGGGGTTGAAACAGACGGACGGACGGACATGGCTATACGGACTCCCCTTGTCATGCTGATCAAGAATATATATATATATATATCAAGAAAATATAATTTATACACTCGTAAACGCTTCCTTCTATGTGTTGCACATTGCCTGACTAAATTAATATACCAGTTTGTGAATGGTATAAGCATACATAGTAAATAAATTGACACATTCGCGCTTTCTAATTTGCATATTGAACAGCATTCAGCTACGATATATATACACACACACACACACACACATATATATATATATACTCCAATATAAAAAGAAAACGCAATGAAATGAAGTTGAAAATAAAAATTAACATAAATGTCGGCTGGCACAATGAATCGCAAGATCGATGGCATTGCTGTGTCGTCTACTGGTCGCGTACAATTCACAGTTACAATGATAGCTCCATGGAAACCTTTTAACATTTTTATACCATCCACAAAAATATAATCTCAATTTATGTTCAGTTTGTCATGAAGCTTACAACGCACAGAAGAAAGCGTTTCCGACCATATAAAGCATATATATATTCTTGATCAGCATGACGAAGGGAGTCCGTCCGTCCGTCTGTCCGTTTCAACTTCGTGTCTAAAGAGTCTGTTTCAGTATAAACATAAAGTTAAATAACTTTGTTGTGTTTTAACCGAATTGAACCAAATTTGATAGGCATTCGTTGCAGTAGCCCCCATGTCCGCCCAAATTTATTAAAATTTGGTCTGAACCAGACTACCATATTTATATATACATGTCTTTTTTTCTGTCATTTTCAAAATTTTATGTTTATTAAAATATTTTTATAGCCAAAATACATATTTTTTAAGTGTTTCACGTAGCATTAAGTTGATTGTTTCTATTTTGTGTTGTTTATTATTATACTCGTACTCTAGTAGAGCAAACGAGTATATCGTATTTGTGCAAATGTATGTAACAGGCAGAACGAAGCGTCTAAGACCCCATAAAGTATATATATTCTTGATCAGCATCAACAACCCAGGCTAGATCGCCATGTCTGTCTCTCCGTCCGTATGAACACCTAGATCTCGTAGACTGTAAGAGCTAGAGAGACCCAATTTGGTATGTAGACTCCCCTTGTAGGCCGTCAGATCAAGCTTGTTTTCAAAAATTTGCCACGCCCCGCAAACCGCAAAAGCTTATACCTTATATCTTCCACATAATCTACCGATTTGCCGAATTTTGTTAAGATCGGATAATAATTGTAGACAAAATCGTAAAAAAACCAAGTTGTAAAAGAGCACCCCACCAACAACAAAAAAAAAGAAAATGTACTTTTGAGTGTGTCGAATATGTCGATTAAATGCTGAGTACGAGTATCTTATAGTCGGAATATCGCGTATAGCGTTCTTACTTGTTACTCCTGAGATTTGTTGAATCATTCGGCAACTGAACATAAAAAGTAGTTTGAGAGAAATATGATGCACGCACACACATGCACAGACACAGCTAGAGATATATGTACATATATACTACACACAAACGGCACACAACAATAACAACAACAACAAGGCAATGTTGCAATAATTATCAAGACCCCAAGACCAACCGCCACATACAATACACACAACGCCTTCCACACTCATTGCTGCGCCACCAACAAGGTCTGTTCCGCTTTCTGCTTCACCACCGCGCGCGCGCCACAGCCACATCGCTGTAAAGTTCAACATAAATAGTTGGACGAAGCTGGCACTGGCGATGACGACGACGTCGACGACCAGCACTAGCTGCACTAGCAACTAGCTGCTCATTTGCAATGCCAATCCTGCGTGGAATGTGCGAGAGCAGCAGAGTTTCAACGCCTACTTTCTCTCTCCCTCTTCCGCACTGTGTACTACCGATGCCGATCTCTGGCAAACACTACTCTTGCTTGTGTGGCACGATCGCCATCTATGTTGCAGCAATTACCTGAATTTGAGGCATGCGAAAGGGTGTCCTTGGGTCAATTCCAATTCTTGGCCTGCATTGGAAGAATGAGGGGCAAAAAGCTGGCTAAAAGCTGCAATCCAAGGCGGAGTCAGAGAGGGAGAGACACTTCACAGATCTGTTAGATAAGTATTAACCTTGACATACCATGTTTGTTTTGTAAGACTGTGGAATGGTCAAAGACTATATTAACCGCTTTTGTTTGGGTTCTGTCTATGGCACTATTCCATGCCACTCTTCCATGCATGCCAAAATACCAACTTTCAATGCTAGACGTTAAGAAGGCTTAAGAGTTTGACGGACTTTCAGATCTAATTTTAATATCATATCAATGTTTTGTGCGGAGTCTTTATACAACTTGGTTAAAACTTTACGGTTTGTTGACAAACTTGCTGCAAGCCATTTTACACACACTAGCCAAGTGGTGCAGAAGCCCACAAGTGTTGCCACTTTATTGGCCAGGCCCAAACGCATACCAAGCCCAGCTAAATAACATTCCATTAACCCACACGCACACATACATACACACAGAGACCCACTCACAATCGCCTAGCTTACGATCCACAAACAAGCTGAGGGCTCTGCAAACTTAGGTAGGTGGTGGTGGTTTCTTGCAGTGTGGGATTGGTATGGGTGAAGGCGGTTATGGCTTGGTTGGGAGGGGGCAGGGGCTGAGGATGGTAGCACATGCATACTGGTATCTGATTACAGTTTGAATGCCTGCAATGAACCAGAAAATTTTTGCTTTGTGTCAAGATTCGTTCGTGCTGCGGGCGCATCAAATGGCCAGGCCAGGTGGATGCGGACGTAAACGGATGCGGAGCACAACCGCACAACTAACAGGTGCTGGCTGCTGGCTAGTGGCTGTTGCTCACCGGTCTATTGTTCAGCTCTAGCTCTGCCTTCTTCTCATCCCCTTGGGCTTTGGCTGCAGCAAAAGATTTGCAGCGATTGCAAAGCCAAAAACGTGACTGGGCAACAAGTACGCCAAGTCAGCCAGACAGTCGGTCCAGTCCGGTGTGAAGTGCGGCAACGTGGCGGCAAAGTAAAACTACGACAATTACAGTTATTTTATGAGTTTGCAGAGCATAACCAGCGGCTGACGTCGCCTTCGCCTCGTAGCCTGGCCACTTCATTTTGTAAAGAGAGCGGAAATTTAATGAGCAACACGCCCACCGTCTGCTCCACACCACTGCGCCGCCATTAGCCAACATGCACCCACAAGAGCGCCCCAGTTGGAGCTGCAACTGAAGCCGAAGCTGTGTGTGGATGGCTTAGCTTATGGCTGTTTCGCGTTTAATCAACAAAATTTCTCTCGAGGCACACAGTTAGCTAGCTGCATTCGGTCAGCCTCAGCCGCCCAGGCGCACTATGTAATGATGCGTTTAGTTGATTATGACTGCTCCGAGACGAGAGCAGCTCTTATAATTGCGAAATGCCAAAATGCTGCTATGCTGCAATGCCAGCCAACTTTTGTGGTCATTTAGAGCAGGCAAGACGAAGAGGCGACAGAATTACTTTTGGATACGATTGGGCTTGCCTGTCTAGGGCAAACGTGGTTCGAGTCACGTGTAATTAAGTTTTGCAGTACTCCTACTTAAGAGACTGTAAACAGATACCACTTAAGCTTGTGGGAGTGAAGTTTTGCGATTGCATTCTCGCATACTGGGAACAGGGCGTTCATCCTGCCACGGACACATGAATGAATTGAAATTGTTTCTTTTTTGAATGTCCGTCTCTATAGTTAGGTACTATGCGTTATGACTACGCTGTAAACAAATCTGGCCTTGCACTTTTGAGCCACCAAAGTCTATGAGTAGCAAGTTCTTAGTTAAGGCAAAAGGTCTGGTTTCTAGATCGCAGATCGCAATACCATAAACAGGTGACTTTAAATATAACGGCGCCTGGAACATAACGGTGAACTCTGCATAAAGCCTGCTATCGATTAATCACTTAACAAGACTGTTAAATCACAGCTGGCCATACAATTACACTTGAAAGTAGGTGAAGTACAGCTTTATAGCTTCAGGTTTCCGGCTCATTTAGCAAAATGGTCTGGATGTAGGTCTTGGCTTGGGCCTGAACTGCGTCTAGCACGCTACTTTCACATTAAAAATTTGGTTTTGTTTTCATACCATCCCAAAAATGGTATATTAAGTTTATAAAGAAGTTGGAAATGTACAGAAAGCAGCGTTTTCAACCTTAAAACGTATATGCACTGCCGGTCATCAGCTTAGTACACCCAATACGAGCTTCATATGAAGAATGAAGCGTCTAAGACAGCATAAAGTATAAATTCTTGATCAGCATCAACAGCCGAGTCGAACTAGCCATGTCCGTCTGTCCGTCCGTACGAATACCTAGATCTCGGAGCCTATAAGAGACTTGTAGACTTGTTTGAGGTTTGAGTTGAAATCGATTTCCGGGTCCAAGCGATGGCCAGTAAATTGTTGTTGATTTCCTAATTTATTTTCTATTTTCATTTATTATCTTTCATCTATCTACCTTTCATTTATTTATCTTACAATTCGAGTACATAAAAGATTTTATTCAGTGATAAATTCCAATGTCTTAAATTCAGGTCATTGCTCTTGCAACCTGTATTTTCCCATCAAGGAAAATGTTTAAGAACACAATTGAGCCAAATTTAGCATTTATTCTCTTTAAAAGGTCCAGGTCGGACAACTATATATATATAGCTGCCGCTTATTTACTTCCCACGTGAATGGTATATAAGCTCCGGAATGCTGAAGCTAGCATAGCTTTTTGTTTTCTGACCAAAACCAACTGTTGCCTGGCAACAACAACAATAACAACAACACAATCAATTTCTGACATACATTTTATAAGTATCCTAATATTCACCAGTTAGCGGTTGCATTGCAGACACTACTGCCTCATGTTGAAGTGCGGCAACAGCGCCGAGGCAGGCAGCAATTGAGTGTGTGTGCCATGTGGCAAGTCAATATTTCTAACATTTGCGGCAATTTCGTTTCTTGGAGATCTTTTATTTGTGTTTATTATATGCCAAAAGGTTAACACAACGCCACAACGCATCCGCACCAGACCCGCACCCACCCGCGCTCAAACTTCAACTTTAGCTCGCCTCATTTCGTCGCCGTTCGTTTAATTTTATTGCCTAATTATACTCGTACTCTAGTAGAGTAGACGAGTATATTGTATTCGTGCAAACGTTTGTAACAGGCAGAAGGAAGCGTCTAAGACCCCATAAAGTATATATATTCTTGATCAGCATCAACAGCCTAGTCGATCTAGCCATGTCCGTCTGTCCTTCCGTATGAACACCTAGATCTCGGAAACTGTAAGGGCTAGAGAGACCCAATTTGGTAAGTAGACTCCCCTTGTGGGACGTCAGATTAAGTTTGTTTTTAAATTTTGCCACGCCTCCTCTCGCCAGCACAAGCCGCAAAACCTTATATCTTCCACAACTTTTAACGCATTTAGTTAAAACTCGGTTTGTATAATAATACCGATTGAATAAATGCTGAGTACAAGTATCTTATAGTCGGAATATCAACTATAGCGTTCTTACTTGTTTTCAACTTTGATTGCCGACCCGCCCCCGCTACACATTCTGTCTGCCCTACCTAGGCAGGGGAAGGGACGGACGGACGGGGGGCGTCACTTTCACGCTCGTTGACATTTCTTTTATTCGGCTTTGTTGAGGTTTCATTTGATTTTCTTCGCGTTCTCGTTGGCTTGTGTCTCCCTGTTTAACTTTCAATTTGCTGGCTCCCCGAGAGATAATCAATTTTAATATTTATTTTAGCATTTTTATGTGGCGGCTGCTGTTAATGACAGCACGCCTCTTTCCTACGCCATGTCTCCCTTGAGGCCACGCCCACAGAAAGAAAATGTCAGGACCAGCCAGCGAGTCATCAACTAAACATTAACTGTTCATTTAGTGAATGCAATTTGTGTTAGAACTCACATAAAGAGACAGAAAGACGGTACTAACAGTCCAACATTCCCACATTCTCCCATGTGAGAGATCCCAAAATATTAAACATCGCTACATCTCATTAGCTGCAACATGCGTTTGCGTCTTTAAATGCCAATAGCAGAGCAGTATCTTACCATAGAGGAGCCGCACTTGGCAGAGCATAACGACTCAGTGCAGTTCAGTCCAGTTATGCATTTAATGGACGTTTAGTTTGCTGGGTGAGACAAATTACACCAGCAAAGCCACAGGAGTGTGGCTCTAGAGTTGGATACGCCATACTTATATTTCAAGGTCAAATGCACGTGAATCAAGATTGTCGTGTGGCACATCATGCCACATTTTGGCAATAAATAAAACTTTTCTGCAGCCATTACAAATCGCCCTCAGAAATGCTGTAGACCAAAACCAGAACCCATTAGCGACTGTTTCTACATCAAAAGCTGCATTGATCCATAACTAAGTATGTATATGAAGTAAAGATGCCGACGTGGGTGTACATTTTTGTGGGCGCGGTCAGGGCCAGATCTGCAGGTGCAGTGCTGTTGTTCATGTTGTCGCTTGGCAAGACCAAGCACCAAACACCAACAACCAACACACAAACCCAATCTCTGCAGCTATATAATATATCTTACAACTTTTTCTTTAGCGACATCATCGTCGTTGACAGGGCGCCCCCACAAATATGTGGCCAACATTTAAGGCATCATCTCTATCTTATAGATACAAGAACGCAAAGCTAAGCAGACGACAAACTGACACCGACTTGTACTCTTACTCACTCACGTCTTCGATATCTGAACTATCATTAGCATCGAGAACAAGCAGTTGGCATTGTCTTTGCTTTTTGCTTTTGCTACTGCTGTTGTACCCCTTACCCCTTTGCGGGCGACGGCTTGCCGCTTCCACTTGGCTTCTTGGCTTGATTAAATGTTGCAAACTTGAAGCTTAATCAGTTTGGGGTTGTCGCCTGCCCCGCTGACAGCCGCAACTGTTCGCCATGAACATCAGCAGCAACATTATTGTCATCACCATACAAACATCAATGTTGTTGTGTCTCAAGCACCAAAAAACAAAAAAGAAAAGCAGATAAACAAAAAAATCAAAGAACCACACCGCATGCGCAGTTTTTATACCATTCACAGAATGGTATATTAATTTTGTCAGGAAGTTTGCAACGCATAGAAGAAAGAGTTTCCGACTATATAAAGTGTATATACTCTTGATCAGCATGACAAGGGGAATCAATGTTGAAATAGTATTAAGATAATATCTAATAAGAAACCCTGGACTCTAGGGGCCTGTCCAAGGAAGCCTTTACTGAATACCTTTCCTAGAAAGTACAGTTGTACCACAGGGTAGCCATCGTGCCCTCTTAACGATATGCCTCTTGATCGCTGGTAATCGTATCGTATCGTATCGTTTAGACCCTAAAATGAAATTTGAACTACACATTTCAATTACCGTCAATACAGCTGTGGGTGTTCTAGGTTTTATTAAGCGAAGCTGAATTAGATGATCCTTCCACAACTAAATTACTGTACACCTCTCTGGTCCCACCGATTTTGGAGTACGCATCGCATGTCTGGTATCCACAATACAGGACTCACAAGGACCGCATTGAGTTTGTTCGAAAGACATTTTTGCAGTTTGCTCTCCGTGGATTAAACTGGTGCCCCAATAACTGTCTCCCTTCTTATTCAGGTAATAAATAATTAATAAGCCTTCCATCGCTAGACAATCGTAGAATTATGCTTAATGTTATGTCTATACAAAGCTGATTAATGCCGAAGTTGACTCTCGTAGAACTACTATCTTCTTCATCCTATCTTCAGCATTGTAACTCAAATGATGTCTTGCATGAACCTTTCCGTGTTTCAAGTTCCAATTATAATAATCTCTTTAACTCTATCTCCATCGATAGCTCTCTTAATTCAGGCAAGTAAGCGTTTATTGTTTGTCTTTCCTTTCATAGAAAGGTAGCGAGCGAGTCCGCGTTTCTTTTGTCCGCCCGGCCGTCACCGCGTTTCATATCGCACGTTATGCGGCAGCGCGCCTCGGCCGGTTGGGCCTCAGCCTGGGTTTCGAGCGTAACAAGCCCTGTGGCCACATTATATGTGAACATCCCGTTATTTAAAAAAAAACTACTCAGAAGACATACGAAATCTTCTTTAGCAGCCTTGTCATAGAACTATTATGCTACGCTATCTTACACGATGATCCATAGGGACACTTTCGTAAAGCCTAGCAGCTTATCCTAAAAACCTATTCCACTGATTCATCACACAACTTCCTCCCAAGAAACTCCCAAGAATTACTAATAGAAATGCTTATAGTTTTGCTTTCGAAATGATGCCAAGCCAGAAAATATTGACAAGCGAATCAATATGTAAATAAATAAACTGACGCCTCTCCATTATGATATTTATTTATTTATTTATCATATATGTGTTTTTTTGTTTGTTTTCCTATCAACAATTAAATGTAGCGACAATTACAGTGGCTTTTATTGTTTCAGCTTCTGTGGCTGCCTGACCTCTATTCGATAAATGACGCAATAATATTGAGCCAAAGTTTTGTAATAAAATCGAAGTACAAGTAGAAACATAGGCTTGCACAGTGGCGTGTGGAGAGGGGATCGCAGGTAGGCTCAGTGTACTCTGATAAGGCAGTTGTGCAGCATGGGAAAGCGAAAATGAAAGTCTACTTTGCCGGCGGCAGCGAAAAGTTAACTGAAAGCAGATAAAACACGGTTAGGATGGTACACACTTCCTCGCCATGGGCAAAGGGAGACTGTGGAGCTGAAGCTAACTGCATTTGACCTGGCCACACTGTGTTTGCGTTTAGCGCCTGAGGCTGATTTCATTTGGGAGCTCGACGCTCCGTGTTTGCTTAAGTCAATAATTCTGCTGTAGGTACACAGATAAAGATAGATATATAGCTGGCATTGGACGGTGTAATGATGTGGGGGAGGTGGAAGATAGCTTACCATAGCATAAGACAAACAAACTATAATCAAATTACAAGCAAAATGGTTTATAAATTATGTCAGGAAGTTTGCAACGCATAGAATGAAGCGTTTCCGATTATAGAAAGTATATATATTTTTGATCAGCATGACAAGGGGAGTCGATATACCCATGTCCGTCCGTGGCACCACTTCCGCTGACCATATTTGATCTAGATCGGACAACTATACAATGTAGCTCCCATTCAACCGATTGTTTCGGAATGAACATTTAGTAGCATAACTTCTTTGTGTTTCATCCAAATCAAACCAAATTCGGATTGTATCCATTTGAGGCGGCCCCACGTCCGCTGACTAGATCTGGTCAAAATCGGGCAACCATAAAACCGACTGTTCAGAATGAACACTTAAAAGCATAACTTTGCTGTTTTTCTTAAAAATCGAAACAAATTTGTCTTGTATACCTTGCATTTACGCCCGCCGACCAGATTTTATCTGGAAATGTTTGAATATAACGGTTATATCATATGTAAGTACATAAAGTACAATATATCGTTATCCATATACATATATGTATATATAGTATTAAGAAAACCATAACTTTTGTATAACATATCGATGAGAGAGAATCGATAGAGATGTTGAAGAAGAAGCAGACCGAGTAACATGGATAAATGAAATAAAAAAGTTAAGTTAAAACTGAAGAAGACTGAGTGTTGTTTACAAATCAGGTGTGAAATGAAACCCAGTGGGTTCAAGAATGTGGTGGGCCCGACGGACTTTACGATCCTGAGCACCAAACACACAATTAAAATTTTTCGACATGACGCCACGCTATTGCGTGCGGTGTTGAATATGGCGGCTGCAGACACGGTCAGCGGAGCGGCAGTTCTACGTAGCTGAGCAGTGATGCAGTAAATGACGAAAATGGAGCATCAGTTTTGTTGAACATTTGGATATAGCAGTGGTGCACAGTACAGGAGCAGTACTGGTGTGCAGCACTGCTTTAGGTTTCAAAATATACAAAGCGGAGTCAGAGAGAGCCAAATATCAACGTGAGCACCAATGTAACGCTATAGAGAAATTTCAAAAACTATTTGTGGATGCGATCATTTACATGTGAGCTTGTGGATAAAAGTGGAGCATCAGCTGGAGGACGGATGTGCCAATGCAGCCTTATTGTGTTTTGTGGACCTTTTGGCGAATTTCGTCAGCCCCTTGTGAGATGCAAAAGTTGAAGTGTTCAGCAATACAGTCATACTTGACGGACGTCCCTTGCTACAATTGTTGTTGAAATGACCTGAAGTTAGATGGTTTTTGTGTAATGCGACCGTGCGACCGACTATGTGAGAGATGGCTTATCAGTAAAGTACTTTAAATTTAAGGTTATTATTGGTAAATTTAACGAATGATTGATCGTCGAGTACTAGGATGGAGGTTTTCAGTGCGTGGTCGTATTAACTGCCTTATTGAAGTATAAATGACTATTTTGAAGTTTCTTCCAGTTTCTAAGTAGTGGATCACTATTGTCAAGTTGTAACTTTATTGTAAAGCATTCATGGCATTAATAATGTTATCGAGCGGACATTTCGAATGAAGTAGTGAAACGTGATGAACGTTTAGAGAACTCTTTCGACAACCCCGTTAGAGGCCTTGTTAGATTGGAGAGATTTGTTAGAAACCCTGTTAGAGCAAGCGTTAGAGAAACTGTTAGACTGTTAGAGTTTCATTTTGACTAACAGTGTGGTATATCGAGTCGATTCAGCGAAAACAATCCCATATGTGTTCCTTTTTCTATGCACTTTGCCCCAACGTACCGTATAAGATCAAACAGTGTTTTAGAAACGATAGGAATATTGAAAGCTACTAGATTGAGATCCTGGATGTAAACACTAAAGAAAGCTGCTACGCCATATTGTTAATCAAGATCGAGGTCGATCTTATATAATATATAGTTATATGCAGTTTGAATATAACGGCTATATCATCCATATACATATATATATCGTATTAAGGAAACCATAACTTTTGTATAATATATCGACTCTATTAATTGTATTGTAAGATATCGAAGAGAGAGAATGGATAGAGATATTGGAGACGAAGCAGACCGAGTAACGTGGATTAATTAAATAAAGAAGTCAAGTTAAAACTGAAGAACACTTGAGTGCTGTTTGCAATCGGGTATATATTTACAATGTGAATGACATATAAGCTTCGGCAAGTCGAAATTAGCCTTCCTTTCTTATTGCTGTTGTTGTTGTTGTTGTTGTTGTCCCCGTATATCGTCATCGACTGCCGCCGTATCGCGTTGCCCCCAAACTCAAAACTAACAGAACTAACTTTCAACTGAATGCTTTCTGACTTCTGCTTGCCTTCCCTGCCTCGGCCTGGCCTTATCGCCGAACATGTGCACATAACATACAACATGCCCTGCTCATACATCCAACCCAACCCCTCAAACAGCGAGCACGTATTGTCACATTCAGGTGGGGTGGACCTGGGTCAGTGGCCAGCAGTTGGGTACGCATTTTTCTGCTAATGTTTTCTAATGTTTTTCTCGCACACAGTTATCTGTGTCTGCAGTGTATCTCGCTGAGTGCAAAGGTGCTGATAAGCAAGGCCGACAAATCGGCTAGTTGATGTTGTTGTTGTTGTTGTTGTTGCATGTACATACACAAGTCTAGACAGCGAGGGTGTGAGTGAAAGTTGGTGACAATTTGAGAATTGACATTTAAGTTAAATTATAACTGACCAGTTGTGATAATTATGTTTAAGATATGAATGAAAACACAAAATCTATTAAATGTTAAGGGTTGACAGCAGAGTTGAATTAAAACTGGACGATTCTGCAGTTTGGAGAAGCCCAAACCGCCTTTGGATGGGTCTTCAGCAAATTAAGAATGCGCCTCTGTTTTGCTCGCGCACATGTAATCTGGGCTGCGTTCGGCGTGGCATTTTAGTATGGCCCATGCACCTGATTACACCTGACGGTGCACTACTAAAAGGGAGACTTCTTGTTTTAAACGAGTTAAGGGGTGACATTTTCTTAATTTTTAGTCTTCTGATTTTAACAACATCCTTTGATACTAATTTTTCCATGATTATTACCAAAAAGTCGTGAAAATTAGACGATTTTCTTCTTTTGAATCGCTTTCTGCAATAGTAAGCACCCTAAGTGTGTCGGTTTTCATGTTTTTTCCATATTTAGATATTTAGCCTCATCTCTGAAATATATGAATATGAAGTTTCGGCTCCTCCTCTTCTTAACTTTTTTAACCACATATAGGCCAGTGACCTTGTAAGCTTTGATTTAGTCTTTCTCCGCATCGGTCAAAGCTTTTCCTGAAACCATTTTACTTTTTATAAGATTAACAAAATGGTATAATAACTTGTCAGGAAGTTTGCAAAGCAGAGAAGTAAACGCTTCCGACTATATAAATTATATATATATTCTTGATCAGCATGACAAGGGAAGGCGATTTATCCACGTCCGTCCGGTTCAACACAAAGATCTCAGAAGTCTTAAAAGCTACTGAGCTGCAGAGAACTTTTTACCAGATTATTTCCTTGTCTGCACGCTGGTTAAGTTCGAGTTTCATCCAGATCAGACATCAATATCATATAGCTCCTATATAACCGCTTGTTCGGAATGAACACTTAGTAGTATTACTTATCTGTTTTTCATCCAAATGTAACCAAATTTTGTGTGTATCCATTTGAGGAGTCCGCACACCCGCTGACGGTCAGATCGGGAAACAATATCACATAGCACCCATATAAACGATTGTAACGGAATGAAGACTTAGACGCATAACTTCTCGTTTTTTTCATCCAAACCTAACTAACTTCAGTGTGTATCTATTTGAAAAAGCTACACCAATAGACAGCGAAGCATTCTCCTTTCTAATTACCTTTGAATATTTTGTGCAAACACACAAGCTTTCATATACATATGCATGTACATACATACAACACATTCGCGTTCCAAGAAATCTGCTTATGAGTGAAAGGAACAGAGCACAGGGCTAGCAGAAGTATACAGTTTTCAAATGTATATAATTATATGGGAGCTATATGTTATAGTGATTTTTATAATTTTTACATATGAGCAACTTATAGCTAAAAGAAGCCTACGGCCAAAATTACAAGTCGATAGCTTCAAAACTAAGAGACGGACAGACAGGCGGTTAGACAGCCGACCATATCGACTCGTGTTGTTATGCTGATCAAGAATATATATTCTTTTTGGGGTCGGAGATGCGTGCTTTTACGTGTTACAAATATCGTGACAAAATTATAATAGCCTCTGCAAGATTATAATAAACAAGAAATGAAGGCTAGCTTCGGCTTGCCTAAGCTTATTACCATTCACATTGTAAATAAATAGCCGATCTAGATCAAATCTGGTCGGTGTGCGTGGGGCTACAGTGGATACAAGGGATACTAGACGAATTAGTTTTATTTTGAATGACAAACATAAAAGTTATGCTATTAAGTGTTTATTCTGGAACAATGGGTTATATTCTAGCTATATGATATAATTGTCCGCACTTGATCAGATCACACTATTGGACGTAGGGCCTCCTCAAATGGATACAACCAGAATTTGGTTTGATTAGGATGAAAAACAGAAAAGTTATGCTCCGAATTGTTCATTCTGGTACATTCGGTCATATGGGAGCTATATGATATAGTGGTGTGATCTTAATAAAACTTGAACTTGACCAGCGTGCAGACAAAACAAGCGCCTCTAGCTTCTGAGATCCTTGTGTTGAAGCTGACGGAAAGACGGATATGCTTATATTGATACCCCTTGTCATGCTGATCAAGAATATATATACTTTATATAGTCGGAAAAGCTACCTTCTGTACTTTGTAAACTTCCTGATCAAATTGATGTACCATTTTGTGAATGGATTAAAAAAGAAGGCGGGGCTTGGGCTGCAGTGGATACAAGGGATATAAGACGAATTTGTTTTAATTTTGATAAAAAACAGAAAAGTTATTGTACTAGATGTTCGTTCCGGAACAATTGGTTATATGGAAGCTATATGAAAAAGTTTTCCGGTCTTAATCGGATCATATATGATATAGATGTACGATTTAGATGAATCTTGAACTTAACCAGCATGTAGACAGAAGCATCTGCTGGTAAACTAAATTGTGGCTCTGTAGCTCTTTGTGTTGAAACAGACCGACGGTCATACGGACATGATATTATCAATTCCCCTTGTCATGCTGATCATGAATGTATACATTATATACTTTATGTATACTTTTATGTATACTTTATACTTTATATAGTTTTGGCAAAATTAATATACCATTTTGTGAATGGTATACAAATAATTAATTCTCTATTCCTTTGGCAGCACTGGGCGATACAAAACAGAATCCAGGGTGTCCTATTGGGGGGAGTGTATATGGGAGTGTATATGGTAAGTGATATTATTAAAGCAATTATAGTTTCTTTCCACTTAATCAATTCGTATAAACAATTTGTCAGCTAAAAACTTGAACTAATTTCTTCCTCACAGTTGGTAGCATTCATTTTCATAGAATTTGAGTATAAAAATATTTTACTTACTTGAGCAATTTTGCAGGTGGATTCAAGTATTTTTATTGACTTTCTCTGCAAATTTCAGCACAGCTACTTGAATTTGATTTATTTGTGAACAATTTTTGTTTTTTTAATATTTAAAGTGCAGAGTTCATTGGCTTTGGTTTCTTAAAATCTTAATATGCAACTTTGCGCACAAAATGGAAATGCTTTTGTTGCATTTTCTGCCATGGTTTCTTAAGTAACATAACAACAACAAATAAATCAAGAAACAAGAAGAAGAAAAACGAATCGAAGGCTAGCTTCGGCTTACCGAAGCTTATATACCATTCACATTGTAAATGTATAACTGATGTAGATCAAATCTGGTCGGCGGATGTGCGGCCTCCTCAAAGGGAAATAAACCGAATTTGGTTTGATTTGGATGAAAAACAGAAAAACTATGCTACTAAATGTTCATTCCAGATCAATCGGTTATATGGTAGCTATATGATATAGTTGTCTGATCTGGATGCAACTCGAACTTGTAGCTCTTAAGACTTCTGAGATCTTGGGGTTGAAACAGACGGACAGACGGACGGAAGCACGGATGGACGGACATGGCTATATCGACGCCCCTTGTAGTGCTAATCTAGAATACTTCCTACGCTTATACGCTTCCTTCTATGCGTTGCAAACTTCGTAACAAAATTAATATACCATTTTGTGAATGTTATAAAAAACCGTAAGAAGAAAACTTTTTCATTTAATTCATTTGTTTGCCGCTGTTGTTGTTGCTGCCGCTTTTACTGCTGGCATTTATTTGCATAATGCACTCAAGCGCTCACTCGCATACAATCTCTCAATCACTTAGTAAATCACTCACTCAATCATTCACTCATTTATGCAAGTTGTCAGGACAACCCTCTTGCCTCTCGCCATGCAACACCTAATTCCACATTCAGCATTTAAATACAATGAAAATTTATTCGAGCGCAAAATGAAAACAACAAACAGGTAAGAACGCTCTAGTAGATATTCCGACTATGCTCTAGTAGATATTCCGACTACGCTATAGTAGATATTCCGACTACAAGATACTCGTGCATAAGACACACTCAAAGTATGCTCTAGCCGTGTCCGTCTGTACATCTGACTCTCTGTCCATCTGTATAAACACCTAGATCTCGGAGACTGTAAGAGCTAGAGCCACACATTTTTTATCTAGACTCCCATCGTGGCGCGTTAGTTCAAGTTTGTTTTTAAATTTTGCCACTCCCGCCCCCGCAAACCGAGAAAGACCATATATCCAAAACAATTTTTGACGAATTTTATTAAGATCGGATAATATTTGTAGACAAAATTTAAAAAAAAAAACTAAATGTGTTAAAAATTGTGGGAGATATAAGGCTTATATCGAGTTGTGTGGGCGAAAGGAGGAGTGCCAAAATTTTAAAACAAAATTTGATCTGACGAAATATTAGAGGAGCCTACGGTACATATACAAACGTACTTATACAATTTGAGTTCTAACTAAATGTGTCAAAAATTGGTTTAGACATATGGTTTTTCTCGATTTGCGGGGGCAGGAGGGGCAAATTTGAATACGAACTTTTTCTGACGCCCCACGATTAAATCTACATAACCAAATTTGGGGACTCTAGCTCTTATAGTCTGCGAGATCTAGATGTTCATACAGACAGACAGGATAGACGTTCAGACGGACATGGCCAGATCGACTCCGCTGTTGATGCTGATCAAGAATATATATATACTTTATGGGGTCTAAGAGGCTTCCTTCTGCATGTTACATACAGTATACACGTTCACGCTACTAGAGTACGAGTATGAAAAGTTGAAAGATATGCTAGTCTGCCTCGGCTTTGCAGAAACTTCTATACCCTTCACGCAAATTCAGCATATATGACACGCGACAGCTGAAAGTTGGGATTTTAAATTTGAGCGTCTTCCTAGTTACTATATGAGGTTTCATATTTTGATAGCGGTTAACGCTCAGTTCAACTTTCGTTTATTTACAAAATTGTCTTAGATTTATGCCAACAAGGATCATTTACACCTTGGTGCCAAAAAAAAAGGTCCTATCAATAAAATGTAGTAAAACACTTGTACACAATTAAGAACATTTGATTCTTTATCAATTTCTGCCTTCACATTCTTCACATTCCTTCACATTCACAAGTATCTTGGCAAAGTACGAGTACCATTTTCTGTAGTGGAATGAAAAATCAACTGAAAAGCATTTTTTAAGTTTTTCCAGTTGCACATATCTTTCCGGCACCAAAAACAAACCAAGCGCAGTTAACGCTGCATTTGCTTATGGCTATGGCTGGCATTAGATATGTGTTTTTCACATTTTCTTCGTTTTACAGTTAATAAACGTTAACCGCAAATGGGCCTGGCTTTTCTCGGCCAGCTTTCAAAGTATGTATGTATGAGCGTGAGTGTATTTGTGTAAGTTACAAGTGGCGAGAGATTTGAATACCCCTTGCTATCAACCCCGCCACTGCTCCTGATGCTGTTAGAGTTTCCTCTGATATATGCCATATGCAGGCAGTTTTACATTCACAGATGTCACATTTGCTTTAAAATTGGTTTGCCAATGACTTTCCATTACATTAATGGAAGCCCAGCGGCATGCATGCATGCCATCTTCCACCAAGAGATGTTGCATTCTCCAAGCTAAGCCAAGCTATTATGACAGATATCTCCATTTTGAATACACTTTCCATATGCTATCCTATTGATCTATGCATTTGGCATAGTTAAGATATTGATATATGTACTATATAACATAATTTAGATGTATGTACTATATAGTCGTATATACGTATATCTAAGACAAGTGCAGAAAATTCTACGTTATTGCTTGAAGATGCAAGTTCTTCTTTCTTATCAGCGCACATATGTGGCAAAATTCTTGCAATCTCATGTGGTGCCAATGCTGTAAGTTTCATCTATAAACCATGTAATATTTTACCCTTTCGTTTGTCTATTAATATGGGGATAGAAGTGCTGGTGATAATGATATTGTATTTGAAATCTCATTTATTGAGTCAGAAAACGGAAGACTCGGCGCGAAGAGAGACCAAAAAGCAAACCACGAAAAACGCTGGCAAAGATGACTCAACATTGGTTTTGTTTGTTTTTATGCTCTGTTTTTGTTTTTGTTTTTGGGCCTCCCCCTCTCTTTAAAAATAGAGCCCGAAGAGATCAGCCTGCGACACATAGTCACACTCACACACGTAGAATTCATTTCAACTGGCTGCCCCAGTCTTAAGTTTTGCTCAATTTGCATTTAGTGCACAAAATTCATGTTCGAAATATTTCCAAAATAAATAAGCGACAACAAACAATCAAAGCGGCTGCAACAACATGCAACAATAACAACAAAACAGCCAATGTGGCAAATGTCTGTTTGTTTTCTGTTTTTGTTTTTGTCATTATTATCTTCGGTATTTTTCATGTGCTGTGTTTTGTTTTTTTTTTCGAGCCCAAGAATTTTATAACTAAGCAACACGCACACAAACACACGCACACTAAAGTAAACAATAGTGTAATATACAAATAATTTTATTTTATTTAATAATCGCTTTTTAATTATTTTGTTTTGCTTTTATTTCATCTCTATTTCTGCATTAACTTGATTTGCTTTTATTTTGTTTCTTTTTTCATTTTATCTTTCTTATTTTGCACACTAACTTTTGTTAATTGCGATCACACACACACGCTAACAAATAAAACAAAAAAATGTTGGGAAAAAAAAACAACTAAAATATCAACGACGCCGTATTACAAAACCTACATATTCGCATTATTTTATGAATTGAAACTCAAAACCAACAACAGCAACAAGACCTACGCGCACATTCAGAAGACCGAACGAACGGCTGTACGAAACGAACCAACCACGACCGCGACTGAAATTCAAATGAAACACGAAACGAAAGCACAGCACAAAACACAAACACAAGCACACACTTGCACTCACACACACAATAAGTAAACGCCACAGCCAGAGAACTTACAGCGCTCAGCAGAGCAAAGCACTGTGGGCTAGCAGCGCCATTTTGCGGTCATTATTCGTTAGCTTCTCAATTTCAACCAGGCTGTGCCAACAAGATACACAGTGGGCATGAAGAAAACAAGAATGATAGGAGAGCTACTCAGATTAGAAATGTATTCACGATTCCATGGCACCTATGGTATATAAAACCCTGATCCACTCAAATTCAGTCCAGTCAGTGATCGTAACAGCTTTTCAAAATTTTAAATACCAATTTTTGTTCAACTATGTTTTACAACATTTTTCTCTTCTACTCGCATTGTTCGGGCTATAGCATAGATCAACAAGATTGAAATAGGTACTTGAAAACTATATAAAGAAATTTACAATCTATATAAAAGCATAATACCGAGTACAAAAACTGGACTTAAGAAATTGAAATAGGAAATTGGAAACTTAACTAACGAATTTGACAATTAATCCCTGAACGAAATCTTCTCTACTCGAATTGCAAGAGCAATGCACTGGATATATAAATTTGAAATAGGAATTTCGAAAACAAATAAATAGGGATATTAACAACAAACTCTCAACCGAGAAAATAAATTTCTTCACATAAAAATTAAATAAGACAACAAGGGATTTTTATATTTAGTTGGCCGATATTTATTTGTCCATGGTTACCATGGCCCATAGTACAAAGCAGCAAGCACACAACGAACACAAACCGGCAATAGCATACGGAGCGAAGCAATGACGACATAGTTTTTTCTCTCTTATGCTTATGTGCTCTCTCGCAAACACTTCGTGGCTCGCCGCATTTCACAAACAAGAAACATGTGGGGCCCGTTTTGGAGGCACGACATGAAGTGTGCTCGCTGCCGCTGCCAAGCAATTCTGGTTGTTCTTGTTGTAGTTGTTGTAGATGCTGTGCGCCACCGTGGATTAGATAGAACAAATACAAAGCTAATTTAATAAAACAAACAAACAATACGGAGAGACTTGCAATATGGAAGGCAGCCGTATAGTCTATTCCAATTTGATATTTAGGAAGCGTTTCCGATCCCCACACATATATATACATAAGGTACATATACAAGAAGAGTCTACGTACCAAATTGGGTAACTCTAGCTCTTATAGTCTCTGAGATCTAGGTGTTCATACGGCTCCGACCACATAAAGAGCATATATATTCTTGGTCAGCATCAACAGCCGAGTCGATCTAACTATGTCTGTCAGTCCGTCCGTATTACCACCTAGATCTCGGAGACTATAAGAGCTACGGTCACCAAATTTGCTATGAAGACTCCCCTTGTGGGGCACCAGATCAGGTTTGTTTTAAAGTTTTGCCACAGCCCCTCCGGCTCCTTATATCTCCTACAAATTTGACCGCATTTAGTTGATTAAGTCGGTTTATATATGCATAAGAACATAATCTACCGATTTTCCAAATTTCATTAAGATAGGGTAAAAATTGTAGACAAAAACTTAAAAAACATTTTGTATGAGAGCACCCCACCCCGAAAATTCAAAACGTGTTGCATACTTTCGAGTGTGTCGAATATTAAATAAATGCTGAGTGCGAGTATATAATAGTCGAAATATCGACTATAGAGTTCTTCCATGTTATACTCGTACTCTAGTAGAGAAAACGAGTAAATTGTATTCGTGCAAATGTATGTAACAGGCAGAAGGACGCGTCGCCGACCCCATAGAGTATGTATATTCTTCATCAGGATCAACAGACGAGTTCATCTAGCCAAATTTGGTATGTAGACTCCCCTTGTGGGGCACCAGATCAGGTTTGTTTTTAAAATTTTGCCCCGCGCCCTCTCACCACCGCAATTCGATAAACACGTTATCCACAAAAACAACTATATCTCGGAGACTATAAGAGCTACTCTCACCAAATTTGGTATGTGGACTCCCATTGTAGAGCGTCAAAATAAGTTCTTTTTCAAAATTTGGCCACGCCTCCTCCCGTCCCCGCAATTCGATAAAAGCCTTATATCTCCCTCAAATCTTAAAGCATTCAGTTGAAACTGTGTTAATATATGCATAAGCGCATGGTCTATCGATTTCATTAAGATTGGGTTACGCTATAGTCGATATTCCGACTATAACATACTCGATACATTCGAAAGTATGCAACACTTTTTGGATTTTTGTTTATGTAATAACTATATTTTACGCACCCTTACGATATATTAGTCAATAAAAACAGTTTGCTTGGAATAATTCGAAAAAACTTTTGGTAGTATATATATATATATATCTCAGAATCGTTTGTGGCAAGGTCCAGTTAAAAATTATATTTTTGTGTATTTACTAATATAAATTTCGTAAAGAATTGTTCATACCCTTACGAGTCTATATACCCATGTCCGTCCGTATCAGTCCGTCGGTTTCTAGAAAAACTCTATGTTGTAAATCTATTGACTTGTAATTTCCACCATAGGCTTATTTTTTGCTGTAAGCTGCTATGCAAAAATCGCGTAGATCGGACCACTACATCATCAACAGATGGCGTTAACAAAACACATTTTTGGAGATTATGTTGTCAATTGTTTGCGGAAGGTAAGACTAGGCATCGTGGTCGAGAGAAAGAAGAAGAAGAACGTCGAACGATATCGATTATCTACTTGGCAATGGGCATTGATAGTTGCGATCTTAGGTTATTTCTAACATATCAATATAGCTGCGAAGTTTACAAAGAGTACACGTCCGTTAACGAAATGTTATAGAGATCGGGCTACTTAGTTTTCCTTCTTTTTTATAGTTCTGCAAGAGTATATAAGGTTCGGGCTAGCCTTCCCCTCTTGTTTATCATTTAAATTGTACATTGCAATAGACTGCTCATAAAACAAGTAAGAACGCTATAGTCGATATTCCGAATATCGGCAAATCGGTAGATTATGTGCTTATACAAACCGAGTTTTCAAACACCCCACAAGGGGGGTCTCTCTAGCTCTTACAGTCTCGGAGATCAAGGTGTTCTTATGGAAGGACGGACAAATGGACATGGCTACATCGACTCGGCTGTTGATGCTGATCAAGAATATATATACTTTATGGGGTCTTCTGCCTGTTACAACATTTGCATGAATACAATATACTCGTTTACTCTCTTAGAGTACGAGTATAAAAAATGTTCTACGAAAAGTGTCAAAAAATTGTGGTTTTCTACCATGGTGTCGTGAGTGAATGAATGGTTTTGGACTAGGTTTGGGGCATTCGGCTGCCCACATAGAGTTGGAGTTTGTTGTTGCCGTTGCGAGTAAATTGCGCAAATTGCATTCGTTTTTCAAACGCAAGTGAGAGTAAGACTCAGAGAGAGCGACTGATAGATAAAAAGATCGGCTTTTTCAGATATAGGGGCAAGCCGCGCCGCACCCTACCATATGCAACATTGCATTTGCAACTGCAACGAACGCAATGCGGTCGTTGTTTTATGATCAAAATCAACAACAACAACAACAACAAATAAACAAAGCGGCTGCGTTGTTGTTATATTTGGTCAACTGCATTGCAGTCCGCCCATAAAATATAAAAAACGACAACAACAACTATAACTGCAACAGAAATAAACGCATTCGAGCAAAAAAAAAAAAAAAACTATTAAAAGACGCCACAAATACAAAACACAGACAACGACATCGACATTCATAGCCCCCACAGTTCACAAGTCGAGGTGAGGACAAAGAGAACATGATCCGATGGCCGATTTCGTTGTTGATGCGCTCACACTGTCGCACAAAAATTCATAAGCCTTACCAAAATGTACGTACGAGTTGAGAACCACATAAAGATGGCGACATTAGCCAAGGTGTACCAGCAAGGACAGCCAGATAAAGGAATTCACACGAATTCACAATCACTCTCTACATCACAGCAGTGCATAGTCCAAAGATAGTCAATGGGTAGAACTCAAACTGACATATAAAAGATGGTAGCTAGCTGTCCGTAACTCTTTGCTTAGGGGAAATTAATTTCGGAAATGAGTATATCATTTCTCAACGTTATTTCCATTTAGGTCCAGGATTTTTCTAATTTTTGTATACCTTCCATATAAAAGGATATCTCCTTACAGCCATTTCTTCAGGTTTGGAAACAGGAAGTAGTAGGAGGGCCTAAATCTGGAGTAAAAGATCGTAGCCCAATTTATGGATTCTTGTTTTGGTGACTGCACAGGCTCTTCTGGTCGAGTATGACCAAATGCGGCACCCATCGCCTTTTTAGTTGCGAGGCATACAGCTTTAGCTACCTCAGGCAGTGGCACTTCCCGATCGTTCAATATCATTTCAAGCATTTTATCTATCGACGATTTCTGGCGTAACGACCTGTTTTGGGCGACTTGAATGTCCGGCGTTGCTTCTGCTGGTTCGGCGACAATGGAGCTCAAAAACCGATTCTTAACCACTGAAATTGATGGCGCATTGTATTTATCAAGCTTTTCCTTGGTATCGATTATGGTTTCTTAAGGCAAAGAATAGCGCTTAATCAACACACGAAATTCCGTTCCGTTCTTTCCTGATTCGTCAAATGATCAAATGATCTGCTTTCAATGGCTGTTAAACCCAAACTAAATGACGCAGCTTGCTCAAACTTCGAAAGTGGTCGATTTACAGATGGCGGTTGGCACAAGCAGTGTTGTATTTATTATCAAACAACCCTCATACATCCGCATTAAGGCATTCTAAAGAGCGCACTACAGATTTTCACAAAATGAAATGATACTCAGACCTGCAACTTGTTGCCCAGTGTCAGCTGCACCCAATTCTCTGTGTGTGTTGCCAATGCGCTGTCGTCGCTGCTGTTGGCCAAAAAGCTCAGCGAAGCGTGCGAGAGAGAACATAAAAGAGAATGCCGATCAGTGATGGTTGAATGAGAGCAAAGAGACACTGACAGTGAAGTAAATAGTGTATGTGTGTGTGTGTGTGAGTTTAGTATATTGCCATGATAACTTGAACGTGGGAGAGCCCTTTGTGTGCCGTGTCTCTGTCTGTCTGCTTTGTTGCGTATGCTTTAAGCTCCCCTAACCACAGCAAAGTGGATTTACTGTCGTTGTTGTTTTTGCTGCTGGCATGGCCTCGACCGGGCGATGCTGATCCAGTTGAAGTTGGAGATCGACCAGCTGTTGCTTTGTTTTACTTTCTTTCGGAAATATCTGAAGTCAAAGGAACGCAGGGAAGGGAGAAGCAAGGCTGACAAATTGGCTGTGGCATAAGCATTCTTCTTAAAGGGGGGCGGGCATGGGTGTAGCGACTGCGGCAACAAATGAATCAAAATTAATGTCACACAATTATTAATTAAAATAATTAATGTGAAGAAGGTAAAGCCTTTCCCGGCCTTTCCTATTGTGCGAGGAAGGAGGAGCACTCTTGTTGGGAGTGGGGGAGTGCTAGGCTTTTGACGGGGTTAGGAGTGGTTGTTCCCCGAGCTACTCATTATGCTTGAATTCAAATTTCTTGGCCATTACATGGGGACAATGTGATGTGGGCAAGTGGTGCGTATACGTATTCTAATTAAATATGCAAAGCCAGGCGCCTAAAAGGAGGCTACACATTTGCACAGAAAGTCACATATATCGGTAGGGCGGAGGCCGGTGGTGCGACATGTGCCCGAAATTGCTGGCCACGCACAGACCTGACTAGAACATACATTTATTACACATGAATTGAAAAACTATTGACAATAAGCCAGCCTCTGCCGACTAACCATCCCCCTCCTGGCTTACCCCAAACCCCCTCCCCCTTTACCATTCCGCTGCAGCAAACCTACCCTGACGTAGGTATTATCACATGCGATAAATATTTATATGGAAATGTAAAGACCGGCGTCCCTGGTCCCCGGCACCATGGAGCAATTAATGTCACCACATCCTTTGGGCCTTATTAATGTCTTTGGGCCGGCCGCCTGCCTTGGCATGATTCGTTGTGGTGGCGGCTGTAGCACGGCCATTAATGTCTCCCAACCCATTGCCACTGTTTGGCCGGTAAAAACAATTAATTTGCCCATAATGCAATATATATCGGTTTCGGGGTTTCGGTTTGGTTTGCTTTTTCGGTTTGCTGCCTCATTGGACATTATGGCATAAACATTGCGCTATGATGGCCCATAGTCTAGAGATCTCATTGTTGTCATTGTTGACATTCAGCCACATAATGTGCATATTTCTGGTTTTGCGTTCTTATACTCGTACTCTAGTAGAGTGAACGGGTATATTGTATTCATGCAAATTTATGTAACAGGCAAAAGGAAACGTCTCAGATCCAATAAAGTGTATATATTCTTGATCAGCATCAGCAGACGAGTCGATCTAGCCATGTCCGTCTGTCTGTCCGTATGAACACCTAGATCTGGGAGACTGTAAGAGCTAGAGTTACCAGAATTTGGTATGTAGACTCCCCTTTTGGGGCGTCAGAATGAGAGAAGAATAATAATTGTAGACAAAAACGTAAAAACACTTTGTATAAAAGAACCCCACCCCACCAAAAACAAATCAAAAAGTGTTGCATACTTTCGAGTGTACGAGTACAGGTAATCTTATAGTCGGAATATCGACTATAGCGTTCTTACTTGTTGTTTTTTAAGCCATGTGATTAATTATTAAACAAAGCCAATGCTGAAAAACAACAAGAAATTAGCAGATGTAGAGGAACGGAGAGGCAGTGAGACCGAAGCTTTGCTATGCCTTACAGTAAAGGTTAGCAGTGAAGCCCATTATGTTCTTAATATCCAGCTCGAGCTTTCCTGCACACCGAGTGCCATTCAAGACTCTCACTGGCTCATCCTTGAGACATAGATCCTTATACGTTTCGGCAAACCATTCAACAAGAAAATGACTGTAGACTGCACAATTAAGCTTATCCAAAATTCTCAAAAATCAAAAGCAGTCTCAGTTCTCCTTACCTCTCTGCTCAATCAATTAAAATTATCAGAGATATTTCCTACTCAAACTGTATTTGATGATGATGACATCTCTGAATTGCTTATGCTGAACCTTATGTCAGAAGACATCTGTTCTCGTTGTTGACAATTGGTTAGTTGCTCGCCTTGACAAGAGCCACCCACGAGTGAAAGCCGGCATCTTACTGCCTCCTCGCATGCCCACTCCCAGTCCCACTGCCAGAACAAACATATTGTAAACAAGCTGTCAAATCACGAGACACGAAAAGAAATGCCACCAACAAATGTTAAATGTTTGTTGAGTCGAGACATATGGGAATGTTCTTGACATGGAAAAATGGCATAGCCATAAAGCTGGCGTTGTGAGAAAGTCCCAATACAAATCCGAATCCCTACTCCTGTGCTTAAGTATATATGCATATAATACGATTCCTTTAAGGGGGTTACTTACACTTAAGATAAGCATAACATAGGGTGCCCAAACAGTAAAGGAGAAACTCACCTGCAAACAAAGAGAAAGGAACATTAATTGAATTTTTTTTTCATCTAAATGAAAAAGTACAGTTGCTTAAAATAATTAAAAAGTTTAAGGACAACATTTGGTATGTATTTTTTTTTCTTTCTTTTTTTTTGGAAAATTGTTTTGGCCATTGGCCACATTTGACGGTGGGGTGGTCGACAAGTTATTGACATTCTTCCACCTCTCCTTCTAAAACGAAGCAGCTTGAAAATATTTTACGAACGTTTGCGAATTAAAAAGCCGGCAGCCAGCAGCCGGCCCCATGCTCCCCAAGCCTCCCTCAGGCTCTCGCAGCAGAGTCGACATCAGCAGTACAACTAAACTGTGTAGTCTGTAATTAAATAATGGCCCCTGTCCATGTTCATTTCGATGGCCATGCCGATGCCGATGCCGATGCCCATGCCCATACCCACATCCGTGTGTCCATGTCCCAGGGTCATTTTCACAACAAAAACAAAAGCAAAAGTACCTTAACGGCATTTGAACTTGAAGTAACAGAAAAAAACAAGGAAGGAAATCTAGCTTCGGCTCGCCGCAGCTTATATACCATTCACATTGTAAATATATAACCGATCTAGATAAAATCTGGATTCAAGGGATACAGGACGAATTTGTTGTAATTTGGATGAAAAAGAGAAAAGTTATGCTACTAAGTGTTCATCCTGGAACAATCGGTTATATGGTAGTTATATGATATAGTTCTCCGATCGTGATCAGAACAGGCCAGCGGACGAAGGGTCTCTTCAAATGGATGCTAACCGAATTCGGTTTGATTTGGATGAAAAAAATGCTATTAAGTGTTCATTCCGGAACAATCGGTTCTATGGTAGCTATAAGATATAGTTGTTCGATCTGGATGAATCTTTAACTTAACCAGCCTGCAGGCCAAATAAGCATCTCTCTTTGTAGTTTTAAAGAATTCTAAGATCTCTTGGTTGAAACAGACGGACGGACGGACAATGTAGCAATGGCTACATCGATATTCCTTGAGTCCTGATCAAGAATATATATACTTTATATAGTTAGAAACCCTTCTGTGTACGCGTTACAAGCTTCATGATAAAATAAGTATACATTGACTTGTTTTGCGAATGGTATAATAAAGTGGAGTAGAAAAAGCAGGAAGAGGCAGCCTAGCACCGGAACAGCAAGACCGACTACTAAATGCACTAAAGGCCGTTTTCATACCTTCTTTCTTAAGTGACATTTATGGAGCAGGAGAATATAGCTAGCCTGGCATATGAATTTATGGATTACGTTTCCGCTAACATTATTTTAACATTCCCGTTTGACAAAAGCAGGTTGCTCCGGTTGACCCTAGCTCTTATAGTCTCCGAGATTTAGGTGTTCATACGGATGGACAGTCGGGCATGGCTAGATCGACTCGGCTGTTAATGCTGATCAAGAATACACCTTACGACGCTTCCTATTGCCTGTTAAATACGTTTGCACGAATATAAAATACTCGTTTTTCTCTACTAGAGTATGAGTATAACAAGTAAGAAGGCTATACTCGATATTCCAACTATAAGATACTCGTACTCCACCATTTATTCAATATTCGACACACTCAAACGTACGAAATTTATCACTTTCATTAAGCCTACAATAAATTTGGGAGATCGAACTGTCGCTTGAAGTGGCAGTTAGCTGTGCTTCTTGCATTCATGCTCGATTTACCATTATCGGAACTGTAAGCACACAGCTAGGGTATGCTGCATGCAGGGTATTTGATAGTCATTGGAAATAAAAACCAACATGCGTAAGCTTCAGAGGAGAGTAGGGTGCGAGAAGAGCGGTGCAATGGGCGCTTGGCGCTAGGTTAAGTTGAATTTGGAGTTCTGTTTGCTGTCTGTCAAGCCGCGAGTGCCAAAGGCGGCAAAGGCAAGTAGACGGCACATCAAGGGTCCCAACACATACCGAACTATTGCTCCCCTAGGATAAATTAATAAATTTTCAAGCGAAAGTTGCCGCAAAGTGAGAGAGTCAGACAGAGACAGCTGGAGAGAGAGAGAGAGAGACAGAGAGCAACAAATAAACAAATAATGAACGCAAAGAACCGAGCCAAACATTTCGCAAAGTTGATAATGAGCTTCAGCTCCATTGGGCTCCACCATCGTCATCGTCATCATCATCATTATCAATTTTGTATATATGTATATATATATAGTGTGTGTGTGTCTATGTTTTGGGTTTGGTGAGTTTGCGAATGCATTGCCAAGTTGCAAATATGTGATGGCTATACAAAATTATCAAATAAGGAAAAGATGTGGCAATTACATATTGCGGACTTTCACCCAACAAATGTGGTAAATGCAATCAGCCAGGCTTGCATCGCATACATATGTATATATGTGTGTGTGTGTGTGTGTGAAAGTTGACAAACTATAAAGTCGCGCACACACAAATAGCAGACGTCACGTCACTTCACCAAAAGATGTATTTTTTGAGAAACACGTTCAATAATTTAGGATCTATTCTATTCTTTGACCCCTCTGATAGACAAGTGTCCGTTTTAGCTATTTAAATAAATCAGTTTGTGAATGAAAGCCATAAAATTCTGCTGCCATCAGGCAACTACCAAATCAGGGTCTTTCTTTCATGTGGCAAGCCACAACCAGACGCACCCATCAGCTCAGCAACTCATAGTAATACCGATTATATTGGATATGCCATCCGGCATTCGCCATCGATCGCCACTTTCTAACTCAAGCTATAGCTGGACTTTGTTTATGTTTATTGTGGCAGCTGAATTTTTGAATTTTTGGTTTTTGTATAAACAAAATAAATACGGCAACGTTTAGTTTTCGATCCACAAAAGTTAGCAGCTGTTGAACGTGGACATGTGTACGCACGCCCTAACAGCAGATGCCCCCTCCTACTCTCCAATAACACGCCAAGACACACACACACACCTTCCTTTTGGAGCTGCCCCTCTGCCCGTGCTCGTGCTCCACTGCTGCCTAGGCTCCTAGCCTTCATCCTTTTTGACGACTCGCTGGCAATTTGGCTGTCCTAATAAACATATTTTCTCATTTAGAGCACACTCAGTTTTATCGCTCGCTATAATTATCTGCATAACAATAACACTTTTGATATTAACACAAACAGCAACAGCAACAACAACAACAACAATGGCAAACGTTATAACAACAGCAATGTCATAATTTTGCACAATAAAAAGTGTTTTTGTTGATTAAATGGCGTGTGCGGGAGGCGGTTGCCAAGGGGAGGGAGGGAGCGGGACCAGGGTGTCGTGTGCGTGATGGAAGCCGAACAAGGCGATACAACAGCTAAGCAGCTAATTTACCAAAGAGAAACGTCAAAAGTGGAGAACGACGCAAAAAAAAAGGGAAAACTTGTGTGAAATTTTAGCCCATTTCCTTTCAGCTTTTTTTCTGCCTTTGTGGTGTGAAAAGCCAAAAATGGCATTGTCCATAATTTTATTGCTTTCAGTTTGGTTGAAAGTGTTTGAATGGGGTAAGGGTAAGGGTAAGGGTTCGGATTGGTATGCTGTGGGTTGCAAAGGGTGTTTGGCCAGGGCTGTCGGCTAAGATTTTTGTCATGCTTCAAAAAAAAAAGGGGAGCAGAGTTATTTGCATGGAAGGAAGCACATATATATTCGGCCAAGCGCAACTAGCATTTATGATAATGTTACTGGTACACCAGTGCACTAGTGCCGTTGCCTTGAATTTACCGGATTATCGACAAAGTCCTCGGGATTTGCGGAAAGTAACAACAAATGTCCAGCTGTCAACTGACGTGTCAATGTACAACAGCTCCAAAAGGAAACGGCTTTGAAGTCATCATCTTTGAGTGCTGCCTCATTCAGTTGATGCAGGAATATGTTGTAAAACACGTAGTTTCCATAAGGCATTGCCACTTGATATACAGCCCCGAGAAAAAAATGAGTTGCCAAATTAATCTTATAGATCCTGCAAAATAGAACGCAGAATCACTCTACAGTTCTTATCCGATCTTAATGAAACTCATAAGATCGGAAAGGAATGTACTTATACATATATATATATACGATTTGCGGGGGAAGGGGGGCGTGGCAAACAAACTCGATCTGACGAAACGTAAGGTAAGTCTACATACCAAATTTGATGTTTCCAGCTTTTATAGTCTCCGAGATCTAGGTGTTCATACGGACGGACACGTCTAGATCGCCTCGGCTGTTGATGCTGATCAAGAATATGTACTTCATGCCTATTACATACATTTGCACAAATACAAAATACTCGTTTTGCTCTACTACAGTACAAGTATAATAATACACAGCGAATGCAAGCTGCCGCTGGCCAGAGATAGTTTCTTGAGATAGCACCACATGCATGCATTCATCATTTATCCAAAGTACTGGGTCTGGCTTGGCACATCGATCAATCGATCTGCATCTAACTGTTTAGTTTAAGTTGCGCCTGCTCGAGCCATTTCCTGCAATTTGCACAGAAAGTGACACAAAGTGTTGCCGAAATGGTGCAAGTTGTTGTTGGACAACTGAGACTTGGGCGCATACTTTGAATATAAATAGCCAACCAGGGCACTTGGTATAAGGAGATGTGACAGTAAGTATAAATGATGGCGATGGAGGAGGAAGTGGATGAGAAGAAGGAAAATCAATTGCTGCTGCTGCTGCTGCATTGTCGAATTATTGTTAGGTGACCCATATTTATTTTTGGCATTCAATTTTTATACTCGTACTTAAGTTGAGAAGGCGGGTATATTGCATTCGTGCAAAAGGAGGGGTTTTCGACCCAATAAAGTATATATATATATACTCTTGATCAGGAGCAACAGGCGAGTCGATCAAGTTGTGTCTGTCTGTCCATCCGTATGAACTCTTAGATCTCGGAGACTATAAAAGCTAGGAACACCAAATTTGGTATGTAGACTTACCTTACGTTTCGCCAGATCGGGTTATATCTCCCACAATATGTATAAGCACATAATGTATCGAATTGTCAAATTTCATTATGATCGAATAATAATTGTGGACAAAAACGTAAAAACGTATTTTGTATGAAAGCACCCCACCCCCCACAAAAAAAAAACGAAGTGTTGCATACTTTTGAGTGTGTCGACTATTTAAAAGATGCTGAGTGCTAGTATTTTGTAGCCGGAATATCGACTATAGCGTTCTTACTTGTTTTTACATTTTAGAGTTTTGTTGAAGTTTTCAGTTTTTACGACGCGTTGGCTCTAGCCTGTGGCCTCTGCTTATACTCACCGAAATGGAAAGAACTTTTCCAGTATGTGTCGTCCCAGGCTGGTCGTTGTCATTGTGTTGCCGTTCGAGAAGGAGATGGTCTGGTGCCCGTTTCATATGGAGAGATGTTGCTTTAGCTATAGCCTGATGCTTATTTTTGCTTTCGCTGTTGCTGTCTGTGGCAGGAAATGTTGTTCAACAACAACAACAAGAGCAACAACAACAAGAGCAACAACTACGAGACCAAATTATATACGCAAATATACATATACTCACTCGAGAGTATAACAGAAGAACTGCGCACATGCAATTGAAATATGCTTTAATTAAACTAATCAGAAGACGTATATACACACTCAGTATAGTATATATATGCACACACGATACAAAAACCGAACGAACCGCACAGACGCCGTACAGAGCCCCGTGGCTCCAAGAACTTGATATTCATACTCAGATGTAGTACTTCATATACATTATAGTATAGCATGGATTTGGTCGTTGAAATTTCTATGGAACATTTTCCTTCACTTAATGTAGAAATTAATATAACTGCGACACTTCACTGGCGAAACGGGATTTATCAATATGTTATGCATAATTGTTATACATATGCATATATATATTTTATATGGCGCGATACTTATTGCCTGCCATTGAGATGATTATGACTAATTCACAAAAGAAAACACTACAAAAAAAATATACAAAAAAAATCCCAGAAGTGCCATAAGTAAATCTTAAGATGCGCAACGCGTGTCTGTGTGTGCATTCAAAGATGGACGGGTACGAGATCGTATAATGGTATTCTGAAGAAGCTAATATTATCGTATATATATATAAAATTTCGCTATAACCATTTACAAAATGGAATATTAATTATGTGAGGAATTTTGCAATGCATAGAAGAAAGCGTTTCCGTCTATATAAAGTATATATATTCTTGATCAGCACGACAAGGGGAGTCCATATAGCCATGTCCGTCCGTCCGTGTGACCGTCTGTCTGTTTCATCCCCAACATATCGGAAGTCTTAAGAGCT
>JBAMBM010000454.1:0-18242 GCA_037043425.1 Hirtodrosophila duncani
CATACACAATATATATTAAAATAATATAAAAACAAAAAAAAATAGCAAAAAAAAAATATTAATTAATACTTAAAATAACTTCATTTTGTTATGTTATGATATTATGTTATGAATGATATTCAAGACATCTTGGGCAGCAACACTTAAGTTGCCTAAGCATAAACAAGGCTGCAACACTTTGTTGTTATGCCAACATAATATATATAAAGCGTCGACTTTGTCGCAGCGCGGCTAACGCTAAGTGCCCTCTGCACACTTCAAGTGCAGACGAAATACGATCGCACTTGATAACATCGCCCGCCCAAATAGCCGAGTCAGCGTTCCTAACGCTTGACCGTCCAAGTATATACATATGTGCATGCATGACACTCTCTGCCTGCCAGCAACGTTTCCGTTGCTTTACATAAACATTTATATATAAGACATGTAAAACGGCTGCGCTCGCTGCTTCACAGCTCGCAGCTCTAAGCTAAGAAATTCAATTAATAAAGAACCTACATGGAAGACATACGTCTTCCACTGTAATAAAAATGCCAAAAAAGCCTTCTAACTTAACACAGCGATCCTTTCTTAACATCCTGCCTTAACACGGCGATCCTAACTTAACATGGCGACCGTGACCTGTAATTCTTACCTGTAATCGACATAAAAATAACAAAAAAAACATAAAAGTTCACGTGTGCGCGAAAAATTGCGATTCAGCCTTCGTCCGTAACGGTTCAGTTTCTTTAAAGTCTCAGCTTAAAACGTTAGTATGAAACGGTTGTGATGAACAATGATATATTAAAGCAAAAACGATATTCGATGTCGTACAGTTGAAGAAAATGCATATTTTTTTATTAAATACATAAAAACTATAACAAAAAAATCTTGGAAAAAGTGCAAAATACAGAAAAAACCAACAAACAAAAAAAAAAACAATTTAAATACGCAAAAATGTAAACAAACAATAGAATAAAAATAAACAGAACCGAAAACCCGATTTAGAATATTTGGTGTAATGATTTTTAGAACTATATATCTATATATATTTCAAATGATATAAACCATAATATGTATTTGATTAATTCAACCAAAAAGATAAAACTAAAGCAAAAATAGAATAATTGAAATTTTGATAATGGATGGCAAGATCGATGGCCGCCGATAGTTTTCCCAAAACCATCGACAGCAAAAATTGATACTAAAGCAAAAATGTGCTAATCGGCTGTCGCAAAAAAATGCATGCATTTTGTCGCACTTCCAAGAAAATAGCAAAACAAAACGGTGCAGAACTCAAAGTTAATCTAAGAATGAGTAAAAATGATGAAGAATAAAAGAGACAAAAAAAAGGGCATGAAAAATATTCAAAGATTACAGTTATTTGCTTTTAAACAGATAGGTTAGAGGATGTGCTAATCGGTTGTCGGGCAGTGTAAAAGGTTTGCTCCCAAGTGTTCATTCCAGAATAATCTGTTATATTGTACCTATATGATATAAATGTTCGATATTGATTAGATAAGGCCAACCGTCTTGGAACCTTCTCTAATGGATACAAAGCGAGTTTGGTTTGATTTAGACGAAAAACAGAAAAGTTGTCCTCCGAAGTGCTCATTCCGGAACAATCTTTTATATGGTAGCTGTATGATATAGTTGTTAGATCTTTATCAGATCAGGGCACTGGACTCAAAGCGTCCTCTAATGAATACAAAACGGGCGTAGTTTAATTTGTTCACTTCGGAACAATCGGTTATATGATAGCAATAAGAAAAACTAGGCCGATCTTGATAAGATCAGGCGAACGGACGTGGGGACTCCTCAATGGATACAAACAGAGCTGGTTTCATTTGTATGAAAAACATAAAAGTTATGCTAATGAGTGCTTATTCCGGAAAAATTGGTTATATGGTGGCTATATAATATAGTTATGCAATCTTGATCACATCAGACTCACGGACGTGGGGACTCCTCAAATGGATACAAACGGATTTAGTTTGTTTCTAATGAAAAACACAAATGTTATGCTTCTAAGTGTTCATTTTGGAAGAATCAGTTATATGCTAGCTATATGAAATAAATGGCCGTTCTTGATCAGATAACGCCAACGAACTCCTCATGTGCTCTTACAGTCTCCGAGACTTAGGTGTTCCTACGGACGGACAGACGGGCATGGCTAGATTGACCCAGCTGTTGATGCTGATCAAGAATATATATACTTTATGGGGTCTTAGACACTTTCTTCTGCCTGTTACATACATTTGCACGAATACAATATATTCGCTTACTCTACTTGAGTACGAGTATAACAACAAGACAAACTCCAAGAAACCGGCTTGATAATGCTCACTTTCGCAACAATCAACGTACCAGCAGATATTAATTGGACATCCTACCAAGTTCTGCAATAGCGAAAAAATGTGCACAGACTGCGGAATCATCGACCACACAAACATGGAAGATGAGAAATGTACCAACATCAAAAGTTGCATTGATTGTAAGGAAAGTAAATTACAAACTTATCATCATGGTATATTCGATCCCAACTGCCCTACCTTTATTAAAAACAAAAAAAAAACAAGCCATACGTACCATCGAAAAGACATCGTTGAAAGAAGCACACCAATTATACAATGAAAGACACAAACTACAACAAGCCACTTACGGAGCAACAAGTCAACTGACAACACAACAACATCAACCACCCAGTGTGAATAAGCTGCGAAACCCACCCAACATCACCAGGAAAGTATTACAATACGAAGACTCCAGCACAAGCCCCTCCAACAACAACATCAATGTCAACAAAAACAAATACACCTACCACATCTCAACTTAACTCCCAATTAGTTAACGAAACTAAGCTTAGAATATTCCCTAAAAACAATAACAACTCAACATTAATAGCCCCACTTAATGTAAAAACTTAAAAAAACAAAAAAAAAAACCCAACAATTCTGATATAAGCACACAGCAGGGGGTCGGGGCGCGGGCCTCCAAAGGTCATGTGGGCTACATTATTAGCTTTCACGCGCATTGTCGACGTCCCCGGCCTTCTGCATTAATCGCACCACAAACCGCGACACCCATAACTGCTGAACAGCTATGAGATATCGCGGCCAAAATACATCATATCTGATCTCACTGACTCCTCAAAAGCCAAAAGTAAAAACAAACCTCCCCACCAATTAAATAATGATTACCATAGTACAATGGGAGGGCTATCTTAACAAACATGATCAGGTACAATTATTAATTAAAAAGTTTTCCCCACAAATCTGAAGCCTTCAGGAAATCCACTTCCTCAATAGTTCAAAAACCCCTATCCCAATGAAGAACTCTACCTACAGCAAAAACTTATCCACGGCATCAGCCGGAGGCGTGACACTACTAATTCACAACACTTTACAGCACAGAGAAGAGCCCCTTAACCAAGTTTTTGACTCATTTCATCCTACATACCTCTTAAGAAACATTTAACACCTCCCATATAGAACCTTTCCTTACAAACCCAAATAAGCCAAAAATAATAACCGCAGACTTCAACAGCTGGCACCAAATGTGGTGCTCAATAACTGATTACTAGAGAGGCAAAAAGTTAGATAAATGCATAACCTCTTGCAACTTTATCCTTCTCAACGATGGTTCCCCAACACACCTCAGTACACACCTACTCACCTCGATCTCACCCTCTGCTCCCCCGAATTATTCCCTAACAGCAGATGGAAAGCGAGTCTTCTACGGCAGCGATCATTCACCCATCATTACAAAACTATTTTTAGTTAACTCTACTAACGAACAAGCCAAAATACATATCATGGTTTATAACTGACAAAGCAGACTGGACTCTGTTCTCAAACCACACATAGCAATTAACGGGAATATTAGTAGTCAGTAACAACATAAATATAGAAACAGCCACCGTACAGAAAATCATTCGCACTGCAGCTCACTTTGCAATCCCCCAATTATCCCCACACAAACACCCAAAAAACGTTCAAAAAACAATCAACTCCACCTGCTTACAATAAATAAGGCATTATCATATATAATCATATATATCATATATAATCCCAATTTTCAAACCATCCTCCCCAAAAACTGAAGTAAACTCATACCGACCTATATCGCTAAGCCCCTGGCCTATCAAATACAAAACAATTGCAAAAAGACTGTGGTGGTTTGTTACCAACAACAAACTCATACATAACAAACAAGTTGGTTTCAAGGAAGGCCAATCAACTATAGATAGTCTTCTTCTCGTAGACCATCTCGTAGCCAGAACGCTCTCAAAAAGAAGCTACCCATCAATACTTTCACTTCACTACGCCAAAGCGTTCGACAGAATAGAATTACGCAATACTAAAACAACTAAAAATATGGCATATCGGACCTAAAATATACAACTACGTTAAAAACTTCATGACTAACAGAAAAGTTACAAATAAAATAGTACTAAATTACTCAACAGCGCAACCACTACACAATGGCAAACCGAATTTGGTTTGATTTGTGTGAAAAACAAAAAATTATTATCCTAAGTGTTCATTCCGGAAAAATCGGTTATATGGTAGCCATATGATAAAGTTGTTCGATCATGATCAGATCAGGCCAGCGATTTTGGTGAATCTTTTATAGGATACAAGCCGAGTTTGGTTTGATTTGGACGAAAACACAAAAGTTATGCTTATATGATAGCTATATGTAATAAATTTCCGATCTAGATCAGATAAGACCACCGGATGTGGGGCCTTCTGGGATGCAATTCGAATTTGGTTTCATTTGTACGAAAATAAGAAGTTATGCTCCTAAGAAAGTAAATGATTTGGGTAGATCTGGTCTGGATAAGCGCTCTATCGAGCTCCAGAGCCGAAGAGCCCTGAGAGAACGTCTCAATATTACATCTTTGGTGCTCCTAGTCCGCTCAATAGTTACAGTCCCCAGCCCGTACAGTGGCTACCTAATGCGGATGATCTAATGGGGATGGGCTCTCCGGCCAATCTGTAGAGGGTGGATAACACACAAATCGAAATAGCGAAAAAATTGACAAACCCGTAGGCGTGCCATCTCCCATAACAAAATTGCTCTCAGTCAGCGTCTGTTTCTGAATAAGATCGCTACAAGCACAATAAATTGGTTTGCAATTTGAAGCAATGTAGGACTTACAGCAGCTAAAGTGTCAGTATGAAATACAAAGACAACGCCTTACCCAACTGCCACTTTTTAATGTCGAGCTGAAATTTACCAAATATCCGAGTGAAGTCGTTGACGTTTAAATGGAACGTAGTCGCTACGTTCCATTTAAAACGACCTGCTACGGGTCGAGACAAAAGCAAACTGATCTGAGCCTGAACTTGCAGCTAGCAGTGATGCAAACGACGAGGGTTCTGTCCCGATTGGCAAACGATGAGGCCGAGAGCTCTGTGCAGCATCGCACTACTAATATATAAGGTGCTGAGCATAGTAACATCACAGCCAGCAATATGAATTTCAATTGTCAACATATTTTTTAAATAAGCCCTCTGAAACAGATTTCTTGCTTTAAATACTATTTTTATACCATCTAAGAATGGTATAATCATTTTGTTAGGAGGCAAACCTAAAACCTCAAAGAAGCAAGCATTTCCGTCTGTCCGTTCGTTTAAACCTCGAGGTCTTAGATGTTTATAAGTTACAAAGCTGAAATTTGTGTAACTGTGCGCTGCTTAAGTTCAAGATGTACCCAAATCGGACAACTATATTCTTTTTGTTTTTCATCTAAAACTAATCAAATTCGGTGTGTATACATTTGAGAAAGTCCAACACCTGGGCATAAAGGCGATTATTTACATATTTACAATGTGGCCGAAGCCAGCCTTATTTACTTTAAATAATTAAATAATAGGTAAATTTCAATGTTATTGCGCTACTCGAGATCAAGATACTTTATCGAGCCAAACAATAAGTGTCCCAAATTATATTAATTTGATGATTTTATGATTTGTGAAATAAAGTAAAATAGGAAAGAGAAGCCAGCTTTGGCTTTCCGAAGGTTCCATACCATCGCAGCGTAGTAAACTTCCTGGAAAAGTTACTATACATTCAAGAAAGTTTATGAATAGTATAACAAAAAAGAAAAGCTAGCACCCACTTGCCTGAACTTATACACAATTCACATTGTAAATATCTACCTGCTGCTCTAGCAGCTATACTATATGGTAGTCTGATCCGAATGAAATTTGGTCAGTGGACGTGAGAGTCCCTCATATGGATACCAACCGGATTTGCTTAAATTTAATGAAGCAAAAAACAAACAGCTTGCATATATGAAAATATTCTAGTAAAAGTTTTATCTGTGTAACTGTTAATGCTTCTGATTTCTCAAAGTTGGCACAGGTGTACACTTAAATAATAATATTATTAATAGTATTAAAATATATTTTATAATGAGCTACGGAGGAAGATGTGCTTGGGCTTAAGCACCCCATGATGACGTAAATCTGCCCACGGATGCAGAGATCGTTCTAAGATTGTGGGATCACTTCTCAATTCGGAGACGACCAGACTACCAGCATTAGATATGATGATCCACGAACTCCAATCGATGATGATGGCATAGAAGTATCGGTCTCAAGCCATATGGAGGTTAAGGCAGCAATACACCGATTTAAGAACCACAAAGGGAAACTAGGAAAAACTAGGGAAAGAATGCCAAGATCGGAACCTCAGTACTATTTGTCCCGCTCTAAAGAAGGGCGATACCACTTTACTCACCAATTATCGAGGTATTAGCCGTATTTCCATAGCATATAAAGTTCATTCGAGCATACTGTGTGAGAAGATAAAACCATATGCAAAGGCATTGGACCTTACCAGTGCGGGGTTCGACCTGGCAAGTCCACCATTGAATAGATCTTCACACTACTCCAAATTCTGGAAACGACCTATGAAAATCAGATGGACACTTACTTACTTTTGTTGACAAGGCTACAAGGCTGCCTTCTATATATGGAGCCATATCTGAGTTTGGTATTCCTGCAAAGATAACTCTACTCTGCAGAGTGACGTTGAGCAACACCATCAGCTCCGTAAACCTTCACTATCAAGCGAGGTCTCAGATAAGGTGACTCGGTCTCATGTATGCTCTTCAATCTTCTGATGCAGAGCATTAAAAGGAAGGCCAGTGGGCATCGAACGGGCACAATATTAAGTTCGAGTTTCATCTAGATCAAAAAACTATATCAGACAAGTCCCTTAGAACCCATTGTTCCGGAATGAACGCTAAGTAACATAACTATTTTGTTTTGCATCCAAACCTAAGTAATTGTGAAGGTGGAATTTTCTCAAAGGGATACAAGCCGAATTTGGTTTGATTTGGAATGAAAACAGAAAATGTTTGCTACTAAGTGTTCATTCCGGAACAATCGGTTATATGGGAGCTATATGATATAGTCGTTCAATCTACATGAAACTCAAACTTAAGCAGCGTGCAAACAAAAGAAGCATCTGGTAAATTTCAGCACTATAGCTTTAAGGACTTCTGAGATCTTTCTTTTGATACAGAACGACGGACAGACGGACATGGCTATATCGAATCCCCTTGTCATGCTGATCAAGAATATAATATGGAAATTTCTTGACAAAATGAATATACCATTTTGTGAATGGTATAACAAACTAAGTATGCTATATACTTGAAACTGTGAACATATGTTCGGGACATGTGTACCAGCACAACAACAACAAAATCGATAGTCGCTGAGCCTTGTTTACTTGAATTTGAATTTCAACGGTTTACATTGCATATCGTTTGCGACATATTTGTAGCCTGCGCTGTAAACTATAAAACTTTACTGTAAGCTGCGCCTTGCTAAAATCTTATTGGTCATTAATACAGCCAACTTCACGTTGCCTTTACTCTCCAAGAAAAACCTCGGGAATGGTCAGCTATGAAAAGCTGCGCACAGCTTTCAAATGTCTCTTTGCTGATATTGCGTGGCTGAAAAGAATTTAAAAAAATCGATACATTTACAAAATTACACGTGGTGTGACGGACCAACTCACACAGTAAAATAAATAGAACAGGAAAATCTACATTGTGTCCCGCAACAACCCGAATCTTTTGTATGCGGTACGGGAATAGCGTGAAGCCTGCTGGCAGAGTTCGCTCACAGCAGACGCTACGGGAAAATCTTAATCTGTTGGCATCGGGCATCTAGCCAATACGTCAACGAAATTAGAGTTGTGCATTGGAAAAAGCACAGTAAAAGGTATACGCAGAATACCATATCGTTGGGTTCCATACATAATTTTTGTTAAAATTCGTGTTCTCGATTCTAGTGTGCCGTACCACCCACATCCAGATCGCAGACACGTTTCTTACCCCGCATTGGCACATTCGCTCTGTGCCAAGAGAAAATTTGAGTCCATTGGTGCCATTACCATTATGCCATTTTCCGGCTCTGGGAGTAGATTGCACGGATCCAGACGGAGAATCGAAATTGCAGCATCAGAATTCCCCGCCTGCGAAGCCGTTAGCGCTGTTGCTGCAGTCTCGTTAGCCAACAAACTCCAGCGTTAGCCATGTGGCTAACCTCATTTGAAGTGCAGTGAATATGACAACGCAAATCTAAAACCGCCTAAAGTGTAATTTGATATAGATAGTCAGTCAGGTCGCCTAATTCCAAAGGTCACATAATGTAGCGGACACAATAATTTCGGCAAATGTAATTTTTTTGTATGCATTTTATATAGATGAAGCCCATCATGCACAGATAACAAAATCCAAAGCTCGAGTCAAAAGCTCAGTCCGATAAAGTGCATTGAAAAATTAAAAGCTTACACACAACAAACCAAAAATCTCAATAACCACCAAATATATTAAAATTATAAAAGTAAAATAAAAGCTGAATGAAGTGTTGAAAGGGACTTAAATAATTATGCACTTTTAATCAGATAAAGATATGGACCATAACATCGTTGGCCTTTCACTGGTGGAGATGTCTGTATGTAAGTGACCCCCAAAATTTATTATCATATGTTCTTTGTTTACTTTGAAGTAATGTACCACAAATGGGAATATTAATAACGCTGGTATTGCAGTGCGTTGGTGGCTGCCAATTTTTCACTATTTTGTCAATATAAATAAGTATTTTTCTTTTAGCCCATTAAAAAACTTTTCCATATCTAGTATGCATTTGAAAATATAACAAAATTTAAAAATTCATATATTAATCTAGCTATTTTTAACTGGTTAACAAATAAATGAAATTCCGTTTCGTTTTCTTAAGTGAGCTTACAATAAAGTAACATCAAGATAAAACTGGAAAAAAACATATGTTTATAATTCAATATGCACTAACTCACTAAAATATTTTATATTTCAAATCTTCTTACTTTATACATATTCTCTACACATATTCTATATTAAAATTCTAGCTATTGGTTATTCTCCTATTGGTATAGTACGAGTTTGAGCAAACATCCATATGATGAGTTTTGATATGATATATGATTGGTTTTGTTAGGTAAGAGAGCAGTAAATTAAACACAATTAGAATCAGCAACGATAGCTTCTGACTCAAAAAAATCTGCGCACTTGTATTTTTTTTTAGCATTGTAGAACATAAAAGTTGATTCCTACTATTAAAATAAATTTCAGTTAGGAAATTAGTGGCTCAGAAATAGCATAATAAGGAGTATATATTTCAGTTATTTCTGAATAAATCATGAAGTATATTAACATGGAAGTGTAAGTTTTATTATTCCTGGAGACATAGGCACTTGAAGTAGCAATTTGTTCTTATGGAGGATCTTCTGTCAACTGTAGGTTGAAGGTCATAGGTCGGGTTGGGTAAGGAACGCGTGGGTCAATTAACATCATAGGCCCCGCCAATTGTTGCGACTTCAATCATATAAAAGCTACATTACTTTTAGTAAATTTGAATATTTATAGTTTGGCCCGTTTGGTTTATAGGTATATTAGTTTTGGGAGTTGAGCTGAACTTTTAGTTTCAGTAGGGATCCTTAATATTATTATGTATCTGGGAGTTAAAAGGATAGCACAACCAACCACCCCGAAAGAGCTACGGAATCAGAGGGTCCCCCACTCGCTATTATTATTCGACTCGGAGGCCGATGTTCAAAGTATACCCTGTGTGGGAGTTATATCGGCCCTTCTGCATGCGGACTGAGTCCAGCTATACACTAAGCATGCACACTTCGTACAAAACAGGTGCGGTTACAAGGTGAAAAGTCTTCTTACTTTTTTAACATCATTTGAACTCATAGGAGTAAAAATTAATTATATGTGCTCTGTTTTTTGTACATGCATGAATGCTACGTATTTAAAAAATGGGTATTTATTTATATAATAATTATCGACAATGGTCTATAAATTTAAAGAGCTAAATTAAACACTAGGACATATTAGATTAATTAATTAAATTTGTACATTGTCAGAAATTGTGGTATGCTGGGGCCCCTTTTTCCATATCCCAACTCACAGCACTCCGGTGACCTGAGATTAGATATAGAATTATTGTGTAAGATAAGTTTATTAGAATGGCTTTGCGAGCCGAAAACATTCATAAATGGAAGTCGATATAGCAATGTCCGTGTGTCCGTCAAGTCGTCCGTCTGTTGCAACTAAAAGGATCCCAGAAGTCTTAAGAGCCAAAGAGCTTGAACATATTACATTATTACATTACCAGATGATTCTTTTGTCTGCACGCTGGTTAAGTTCGAGATTCATGCAGATCTGTCAAATACATCATATAGCTCCTATATAAACGATATTTCTGGAATGAACACTTAGTAGCATAAACTTTTGTTTTATGTTATTTATAGTTCACTCCGGAATAATGGGTTATAATTCTATAAGGGAGCTGTTATATAACTATTATATAACCGATCTTAACCGATTATATAACCAATTATATACCGATCATAATCAAATCGATAGAGTATGTGCTAGTACATATACAAGCCGAGTTTCAACTAAATACGTTGAAATTTGTGAGAGATATAAGGTTTTTATCGATTTGCGGGGGCAGGAGTGGGGTTGTCAAAATTTTGAAAAAACGCATTCTGGCGATCCACAGCGGAAGTCTACGTACCAAATTCGGTGACCCTAGCTTTTATAGTCTCCGAGATATATTTTTTTTTTGTGGATAACGTTTTCATCGTTTTGTGGTGTTTTGAGGGGGCGGGGCAAAATTTTAAAACAAACTTAATCTGAGGGGGAGTCTACGTACAAAATTGGACGAACGGAAGCGTTTCTGACCCCTTAAAGAATATATATTCTTGATCAGGAGCCAAGTCAATCTAGCCATGTCTGTCCGTATGAACACTTAGATCTCGGATACCATTAGAGCTAGAGTCACTAAATTTATGTAAAATGCATATGTAAAATTTGCCACAAAATGTCCTCATATATCGAAAAAAAAATCGTCGCTCCAACGTGAATAGCTACTGCTATAAGCGGTGGCCACTGTCTACTACCTAGGACCAAATTCAAAGACATTGCTAAAAGATTGGGCTATTGATAATTGGTAGGTAGGTTCGCTGATCGGGCGCTGACTGACATCGTCGGTAGGGCTGGCGTGCTACGTGAATTACGTTTCGTTTCCACATTTTCCATTTAACATTATTGCAACACTTTGGAATATTTCCAATGATGTGTGAAGGAAGCTGATATGCACGCGTGCTAATCTGGTCACACTGGTTAAAACAAATTCATTTTCTTATCGTTGGAGAGATGTTTTCATATTGTTGTAGTGCACCAATATTAAAAATTGCCAATAGAAGTGCATTATCAGGTGTGTTTATTTTGACAGCTTCGGAGGAAGGCTACCTGGTGGACGATGTCGACAGCGAACGGGAACGCATCTTGAGCATGGGTGCCAGCGATACTGCTAACAAGAATTTGGTATTAGATCGCGTGACCAAATGATCAAAGTTTAACAAATCATATAAATGTCTAACGCAAAACATTAATGAAACATTAATGAAGCATGAACATTAATTTATGATCCTGAAGAAATGTTAACCAATAAACATTTGTCACAAGTTTCAAAGGTCTTAACCAAATTTCGAATAAATTTGGTTACGGTAAGAACAAAGTAAAATTTGGATATATCGATTCCAATTATACTAAGCACAGATTTAACAATCGAAACAGTTGAACAGCCTGACGTTAAAGGAAGACAAGGAAAGTGAATTCGACACAGAACCAGAAGAGAAAAACATACATAATCTGACAATTCCAGCAGTAATTTCATTACCCGAATTGTCGGAGTGTTCTGATACCGAAGCAAGCGCCAGTGTAATAGAAATAAAACCTATTACAATGCCAGACACTGAAGTTATTTATATTACAAATAAGTAAAATTTAAAATTCACACGTACAAATAAATTTAAAGCAAGTAAGAACGCTGTAGTCAATATTCCGACTATAAGATACTCGTACTCAGCGTTTATTTAATATTCGATATATATTTTTATGATTTTGTCTATATATTATTATCCGAACGTAATGAACTTTAGCAAAGCTGTAGGCTATGCTTTTACATATATATATAAATTCGTAAAAAATTGTGCTAGAAATAAGAATTTTTATCGATTTCTCGATTTCATACGGACACGGCTAGATCGACTCTGCTTTTGATGATGATCTAGACTATATATACTTTATGGGGTCGGAAACGCTTCCCTTTGCCTCTTACATACATTTGCACGAATACAATACACTCTACTATATATATATATATATATATATATATATATATATATATATATATATATATATATATATACTTCGTTACCCGAAGTTAGCCTTCCTCTCATGTTATGAAATGACTTTTTGTCATTGTGAGTGTTGTATTGAATAAATTAGGTAATTTTCAACTATAGTTAAAGTAGTGTCCTTTTTTTGGCCGAATGGGACTTTTTTCATAATATTACTTAATGAAATTAATGTTTTTGCGGGCTAGAGATCAAGCTTGATATTTAGGCTATTTAGGATGTTCTCATCAAATAACACCATAGACAACTGACACATTTTGTCTTTGAGGGAATATATATTTTTGTGGCTGTTATATTTTGCATTTTGTTTAAAAATTTTGATCTCTTTGAGTAATTTAAATTCTGTAGAGATTCTATAATAATTTATCTTGTATTGTCGTGAATCAAGCCATCAGCAAAAACCAACTCACCTGAAAAAGGTGGAACAAGGTGAAAAGGTAGCCAACCCGGCGTGCGTCGCTGCGCCTCCTCCTCTTTATCTATGTTTGTTGTTGTGCTAGTGATCTTCAACGTGGTTTTGTTGATACCTTTCTTTACAAGCCACCAGAAGTTTCTGTGGTACTCTAGAATATCAATATACCGATATACATACATCGAAAACTCAATATATCGATAACTCGATATATCGATATACATGAAACATATATATACTTGCATATATCGATAGCTCAATATATCGATAAACATGATCGGCAGCTGAGTATATCAATACGCATATATCGAATGCTACATATATCGATATACATATGCCAAAAGCTAAATATATCTTATCTATCTATACGATAATTCAAACCGACATATAGCTCGAGGTGTCATTGCAATCGGTCTAAAGGGTGCATATTAGAGGTGGTAAACTATCAATAGTGGGCTCCATCGATGGCAGCCGATAGTTTCCGAAACCATCGATGGCCGCCGATAGTTTTCCCAAAACCATTGGTAGTGGACGATAGCGGCATCGATAGTACCTCGATAGTACCCAATATAAATTTGTATATAAGTATTTAAAAACTTGGCCTACTCGATGTTTTAAACAATTAAAACTCTTCAAAATCGAGCACAATTTAATTAGACAATATTTTCACTGCTGTTTACAAAATAATCTTGTTAAGGCAAGCGACGATACAAACGAAGAAAAAACGCGCAATTTATTTCAGTGATGTGTAAACAGAACCATCGATGCCACTATCGAACACTATCGATAGCACCATTGATAGTAGACCGAGTCGATAGTGCTTCACCATCGATCGAATTGGCACAACGAAACGAGCTTTAGGAACTAGACTCACGGAACACAAAAGAGATTTAAAGAATGCAAAGCTCACGACGCACTATGGTTTTTTTTCCGTTTTTTTTGGCATAAACTCTAATTTAAAACCAATTGAATTGAAATATGGTTTGAATACATATTTTAGGCTCCCAAGATGACCTACCAAGTTTCAAATAATTTGCGGCACTATTTCATATAGCTGCCATATAAGCGATCTGTCCGACATGCAACAAGGCTTTATTAAACATTTTTGTTTTTTATTTTCTATTATATTTAATCAAAAAAAAAACAATAACTATTATTCAAATTCACATTTTAGTATTCATCTCCATTATTAGTGCTTCATTCTGAAAGAAAAGATACATTTAACAACATTTTAAATAGGTTTGGTTATGTTATTTACTATAGAAGTTACCCAATTTTCTTCAAGTTCAAAGTATTCAAGTATTGATCTTCTGAAGCAATAACCTCAAGTCCATCCAGTTCGTCATAATCTTCGTCGGACGAGTTCTGCGTAGAATCTGGATCATCATTTTCACATTGAATTTCTAAATGTGGTGCTTGTAGTAGAGATATAACTTCTGCTGGTATAGTTTTCTTTTTGATTGTATTTGGTCGTTGTTTTAAATAGGTACTGGACAGCAACGGATCGCTGTTTGTATAAACTCTGGCCGGACGAACCATCATATCCATAGCTGAAGAATAGCTTGCAATGTACCACGTTTGAAAGTGTTTCTAAGACCTCGTGTTGCAATTGAAGAATGCGGGATGATGTGTGATCCAAAAGATTTTGCAATGATACAAGTGCCTTATTTTCAAAATATTCAATTCCTTTTGGCCTGAGTTTTAATTTGGAACTAAGTACGGCCGGATATGCCGGGTATATATCACATCCGTGAATTTTTGCATTTCTTTGTATATATATTGTCGTTTTATGAATCCATTTTCCATTAAAAATGCAAGCGCACTGTCAGCTGACATTTGTTTGGGCTCATCCGCAAAAAGATTCTTAGGATTAGTTTCTCATTAATCTGCACAATTTGGTTAATAGTTTATCACTTACAACATTTTGCAACGCTTTGCCATGCAAAAGTACTGATCCACGAAACACAAATAGACTTGTTAAGCTCGTTCTAAAAATACACATAAACAAAACACGGTACAATTGGACAAAAACACATAACAACGACACAAACATTGGTAAACTATAGTTTAACATACCTGGACAATTGTTTTCCATATTTATTCACTTCACTTTTGTGTAAACTTTCGCCAGAGTAAACAATCAAAGTCGCAAAATTTTTCCCGCCAATTTCATACAAAACAGGTGGTACATAATGAGCTGACTTTAACAGCGCGCAAGCAGAACAGTATTGCTCCACATGTTATAGTTTAATATTTTTTTATCTGGCTAGGGTTTTTAAAAATAAAAAATCAACAAATTTTTAAAATACTAAACAAAAAAAAAATGGACTTTATGCCAAAAAAAACGGAAAAAAAAACCATAGTGCGACGGCGGTAGCGCAACACCTCACCACGACAAAGCCCTCGGCAGACTTTAACAATGTAAAAAAATAGATATTGAGAAAAGATGCGATGGCTGCTTTCGGTAATGATATGCGCTACGGTATAGCTACTATAACTGGACACGATAAATTCGAGCCTACAAGAATCGTACGCTATATTTGAGGCACCCCATCTGATTTCCCGCCGCGACAATTTTAATAATAAAACACCAGATAACCTAAAAATATCCGCTCTACCGGCTGTGTAGATTAATTTATAATAAAAGCAATAGCTACTTCTTAATTTCACTACAATTGGTGTCAGAGTGTGTGCGTGTCGTTTCCACAATGCCGAAGAATAATCGTCAAAACAAACATCAGCAGTCGCCTGGCAAGCTGCCTCAGGATGGCATATCTGCTATAGACAGCGATGCGGTAACTAAAGCGACCGCAAACGCGCTAAAAGCAATATCGCAGAAATTGGAGCAGCAGCAGCAGGGTCTATTGACCCATATCAGCATGGACGCTTCTACAATGGAGTGCTTCGATCGCATGTGGGAATCAGCTGAACGAGCCACCAACATATCAGGTTGGCGACCCAGGGAGCCTACATATTGGCCATGCAGCCAAAACCCGATGTATTCCAGCTTCACCCATAATAAAATAGTCCTTTTCAAAATGCCTCAGCCACCAAGACAAACAAAGGCCTTGCAGGCCTATCCCAATCGACATTTTCGTTAAACAGCGAAGACGCCCGCTAAGTAACCTACAGCTTCATGGGTCAGACGATAGACTTCAGAGACCCGGAGCTGGCCCTCACTTTTGACAGCACTGTTTGCACAGCCAGTATGACCTAGAGCACGCACTACCAATAATAACCAACGGAATTTGTGAGTATACCTTAGCAGAGCCGCAAACAGACAACCAGCCAGGTTCCTCAGCCTCGCACCTTGCGACGCAGCCCTCAATGCCAAACGCCAAAAGTCGGCAGCGAATGTTTCCTCGACACCAATTGCCAAGACTGTCGACGAGACACCGTTGTCCACATGGTTCGCCCTGGATCAGGGTTATGCTATCAGCATCTATCGATGATCCCGGCGAATGCGTATTGGCCGCCGCTTCATTGCCTAATAGCGACGCTTCCTTATAGGAAAAACGCTGGTTTTTGATGATACAATACTTGAGCCACAGCACCCGTCGCCGGCAAAGACTGCCCAGCGTGGGACCCCGCTCCGCCTACACAGGTGATGTATACAGTGAACTCAAAGAATGCCAAAGGTTTAAGCTGATTTTTGTTATTACTGCGCAGGCCCGCCCAATTCCTGGTCGACACTGGTACAAAAGTGTCCATTCTAAATCGCCAAGAGCAGCCGAAGCTACAGAACTCCCGAGCCTGACTCCCGAGTCGCCCGGGATGCTATTATATGAGAGGGCCAGCAGCTGCCTGCGGGTCTAACGACGAACGTGCAAACTCGCCTGCGGCAGTTGTTGGCCCAACATAATGGAGATACAGGGCGCACTAATGTGAACCAACATGTGATCAACACGGTAAAAGCTCAGCCTGTTAAACAACCACCACGCCGGGTAGCACTTTGGCGTAAAGCCGAATTCAATAAATTACTTGAATATATGCAGAAGCGAGGAGTGGTTAGGCAGTCCACCAGCCCGTGGGCCTCGCCAATAAGAAGGATGGCACAACTCGTTCTTGTGCGGATTATAGGCGACGCAACCTCGTCACTATCCGCGATTTCTGTTCACTGCTCCGGATGCATGACATTCGCAGTACCTTACACTGCTCGAAATGGTCTTCCACACTGGACTTGCAGAATGGGTACTAGCAAGTGGAAATGGACGAAGCGTCAGGCCCAAACACAGCGTTCGCTTGTGATGCCGGGCTTTTTGAATTCAACGTCATGCCTTTTAGCCTCACCCGCCACTTTTGAGATACTTATGGATGGTCTGTTCAATGGAGCGACCTGGAAGTCGGCATTGGTTTAGCTCGATGACATCATCATTCACTCTAGCACCACGGAAGAACACTTAACGCACCAACAATAAGTATTTACCCGACTGACCCACCAAACTGTTCGCCATCAACACCATCAAGGTTCCTACGATCTGCGATCAAACCCTATCGAATTTGCAGTCGGCGATTCAGTATGGGTCTTCGCGTCGACTCGCAAGGTGGGCCGCTGCCCAAAACTTCAAAAAGATTGGACCGACCCAGCAACAATAATCTGCCGCATTTCCGACCTGGTCATCCACCCCAATCGCTTGGCACCCTATAATGACGACACAAATTTACTCGGCCAGGAGACTCGAGACTGAGAGGGGGGTAATGTAAATGTAATGTAAATCAAACTTGATCTGACGCCCCACAAGGGGAGTCTACATACCAAATTGGGTCTCTCTAGCTCTTTCAGTCTCTGAGATCTAGGCATTCATATAAACGGACAAACGACTTGGCTGTTTACGCTGATCATAAATATATATATTTTATTTGTCTTAGATGCTTCCATCTGCCTGTTACGTACAATTGCACGAATACAATGTACTCGTTCACTCTACTAGAGTACGAGTATACAAAAAAACAAATTTGATAAAAGTTTTGTTAAAAAACAAACACGTAAGAACCCTATAGTCGACTATCCGACTATAAGATACTCGTATTCAGCATTAATTCAGTCGCAAATCTGCATTCACTGTGAACG